>SNQJ01S0016690.1:68234-84675 GCA_010110895.2 Picea sitchensis
TAAAAGTGATTTTTCTACCTTAGTTATATGAGAAAAAATCCTTAAATGAAATTAACAGTATGGAAGCACAGAGGATGTATTTCGTGTTTGAGTCAAATATTGCAATATTGAATGGTATGAGAGAAAAATACAAAAGTGTAAAAAAAAGCAAGGCATCAATTGCTGAAGAGTCTCACCTTGTTGCAATGGAAGAAAATAGATATTGTAACCTTGAATAAAGTAAAAGATACAATAATCCACACAGCTCTTAGGTCTTGATCTACTCACCCTAAATGCAGAGGAAAAACTGCTTACTTAACAAATTACTGATGAAATATGATTACAATAGTTGTTATACTAAATTGAAATCAAACATTTATCAAGGAATACATAAATAAATGCTGAGATATGGAAAAACAAAAGAAAAACATAACTCAAACTAAACAAAATTTGGAATCTCTGTCTGCACTTGTATTAATACTCAATAAGGAGAGTTTTCTCTATTACAATCGGCAAGAATCAACCTTTGATAGATCTTGAATCTATGTATTTATACAAACTGTCTCAACTCAAAACAGTTGGACTTCTTATAATTAGAAATAGTAAATATTTTTGAATAAGGCAACAAAATGTAAAATTTGCAGAGCTCCGCTGGCGTTTTCCTTTGTCCCTTTGTCTGCTGGAAGAAAAATTTCTTCTCCTCATTCTTTGAATTCACATGGAATTTTAACTATTGTGTGATCTTCATGATTTAGCATTCATTTTTTGCGGCCTATTTTTGTTTGCCCACCATGCGTCCCTCAAATATGTGAATAACATGTGCATGTTCCCCTTACTTGTTTATGGATGTGCTTGTTTTCCCAAATTCAACACATTGGATGCATTTACTCAATAGTTGCACCACTAACCTTGAAGGCTCAGTTGATTCCTTCACCTCAAAAGTGTATAACTTCCTCTCTACTTGAGGAAACTTTTCTTGGATCCTTTTCATCTCTTGAGCTAAAGCCTGGAACTGTGAACTTGTGTTCACTATCCATTTATTTATTTTGAAGGAGATCAATCTGGTTCATTTCTAGATGGCCATCAAAGCTTCTTCTTTGCTTGTTCTAGAGTTATACTGATTCTTTTCTATATCAATTTGACCAAAGGCTTTGGATGTAAAATTTCATTCAAAATCACATTAAGAACCAAATACCAATATAGCATAGAAATTTCAGGAAAAAGTACTCAAGCCTTGAAAGATAATTCCGGATAATAAGCCTCTTGAGGGGCAACCTCTTTACACCCACTTAAATGTTCAAGTCCTAGATGATGATTCCAAATGAAATGCCTCCTTGGTATATATGGGAGACTAGGAGTACTAATTACAACTAATGGCCTAAAGAAACCCGACATAAATAAAATAGCATTACTAATATAATACTTGATTAAAGAGATGAGCCAATATTAGGGCTTAACATTGCCCCTCAGCATGAGCCAAGTGTTGTCCATGATGCTTACGGGTAACTCTACTGGATATACATTATAAAAGAGACTCATCTTCCCAAGTGGAATCTTTAGTGGTAGTTTCCTCCATTTAATGGGATACTCTGAAATGGATCTATTCCTCGATTGGCGAATTCTTGTGTGTGGTGGCTTCAAGTTCCAATATGGTTTTTCCTTCCTTGTGAAGTTTTGGAAATATAGTTTGAACCGGGATCTTATGCATCCTATAACCTTCTTTAAGCATGGAAACGGCAGGCTGGGTGTACTCATTGAGATCACGAGGGTAGCTCTAATTTGTATGCCATAGCATAATCTTTTACAACACCTTATAAGGGCCATAGTAATTTGGTGATAGTTTATTATCTTTCTTGGATTTAGCGAGGGACATCTATTTGTATGGTTGTAGTCGCAAAAACACTTGATCCCTTCTACAAATTGACGTTCTTTCACTCACGATGTTGATGCTGCTTTTTTTCATGCGATTATGTGCCATGTAGTCGGGGTTGTCCTTTAAGATTTGGAGAACTTGGTATTGATTCTCGATGTGATCTTCATTGCTTGAACCTTAGATTTTCTTTTAGAAGAAGTGATGGAAGGAGGAATTGGAGTATCCATAAAGTGCCACCATAAATGGGTGTCATTTTTTGTTTGGAGTATGAAGAGTGTTATACACCATTAGCGTCCGAAGAGGTAACCATTTGAACCATTTAAGTTTGTTTATGGAGACAAAAGGAAACAAAGGTAGCTAGCCTTCAGGACGATTTGTTCACTATCTCGGTTTGTCCATGATTGAGGGATGATGGGATGAGCTATGAGCCAATTGGGTACCCAAACAAGAAATAATTAAATCCAAAATGTCCGATTGAGGTGGGATCTACGTCACTTACAATAATCTTTAGGTACGCCATGCTTTAGGCTGTCTCCATGAATGCGGTGCTTGTACTAGCTTTGAAGGGATGAGAGGGGGTGCACAAAGGGTGTGCGTGCTGGTCAGTCTATCGGCAATCCACCACATGATGACACTTTCTTTTCCTTGGACTTTTGGTAACCACAGTGATGAAATCCATGGAAACCCTCACTCCCTTGGCCCGACATGGGATGGATAATGGTTTAGCCAAAATACACGGGTCTTAATTGTTTCCACCTTATTTTTGTTGGCACACCAAAAATTCTTCCACAAACCTTTGAACATTAGTTTTAAGGCCATCCAAAAAAATCCTTCTTATTTGACTCTATGGTAGGTTTTCAAAATCCCAAGTGCCCTCCAGTAGGAGGTGTACAGGTAATAGTACCTTTTGTTTTAGTTGGGAGTTCTTACATAAATATAAGCGATCTTTGTACCACGATGAATCATTTTCCATGTAAATGTGTCTGATGCCTAGAATCCTGCTACAACCTTTGATGAGAGTCCACACTTTTTTAGGTCATTCTTCCATTCATCCCCTTGCTTCTATTATCCAATGGGTTTGGATGGGAATATAGCACAGAGAAGACCTCAACATCTTCATCCCTTTCTTGGGGAGTGCATGCATACAACATTTGCTCCCAACACATAGGCGATTTCAAATCCTTATTAGAATATCTTGGTTAACCATTGTTGTTGTTCTTCTAAAGATAATCTTTGTTCCAAGGGAAATTATTTAAGACTATCATGATACTGTTTTGTTGGGGTGCCTACCTATTAGGTAGGGATACCATTTCTTCAATGCATGTGAGTATTGCCATCATTCCTTCTCATAGAAATGGGTTTGTGTAAGTCATTTCCAATGAGTGGATGACTTTCAAAGCCGGGGGCCTTGCTGTTGCATTGGGATAACTTATCAAATTCCATTTCCAGGGCATCCCACGGTGCAATAAAGGGTTTTGTGAGTTTGGAGTGGTCCAAGGAGCCGAGGGCTTTACACATCCCACCTTTTAGGATTGTTCAAAGAAGCTTTAGTTGCCTATGGGTCCAGCGAGAATGCAGCCGTTCTTAGTTAGTGTTGTTAAATGTTATGCTATTCTTCCATAGTTAGGAACAAACTTGCGGTGAAGTAGCTTGTCAAACCAAAATCCTCTAAGATTCTTTTGTGTTTTGGGAATCGGCGGGTCCATCATGGCCTTAATCTTGTTAGGGTCTACCTTGACACCTTTGCATGAGATACAATATGACCCAAATACTCTACCTCCTTTACTCAAAGAAACATTTGGATGGTTTTGGCATATAGTTTTGCTCCTTTGGTAGTTGTAGAACCTTGTCAACATGTCACACATGATCCTCCAAGACTTTCTATAGATTAATATATCATCAAAATACCAACAACACAAAATTTGAAGGGAAGGCTTGAAAATGGAATTCATCAGCCAGGATGTGGAAGGTGCATTTGTAAAGGCCAAAAGGCATGACCAAAAATTCATAATGGCCAGTAGGTTGAATGTTGTTGTTTTCAAGATATCTTCTTCCTTCATTACGATCAGTGATGCCCGAGCGAAGATCAATTTTGTGAAATAGATTCTCCATGTAGTTCATCCAACAATTCATCAATGGCGAGAGATGGGAGCTTATCTTTAATAGTGATCTTGTTGAGCTCTCTACTTGTCACGGACACATACGCCCTGAGCTGTCTTTCTTGAATACCAATTACCAGCGGTCTGAGTAAGAACTTTGGCTACAAGGTCTAATAATGCCAAACTCAACATTTCTTCAACCATGCACTCTGAAGTTTCACTCTTTTGGGTGTAGGGGTATCTGGCATGTGACCTAATGTTATGAGGAACACTCCCAGCAATTAGATGAATTTCATGATCATGAGTTTGAATTGGGTGGAAGACCTTTGGGAATATCTTCAAATACTTTGAAATTCTTATCAATGATCCCTTTGGGATCTTGAGGAATAGATAGCTTAGATGTTTTGAACATCTACAGTGAGCATAGTTGTGCAATAAGCCTTGATGCCTTTTCAATAATTTTGTCATTCCGTTAGAGCTTATCCCCTTCTACAGGGTTTTCCTGTGATACCTCTTAACTTTCAATTTCTTTTCCTTTAATGAAAATTTCATGAAAGAGTTCTTGAAAATTAGAAGCCAATGTTCCTAATGATTGATTGCTTAACCATTGGATTCCCTAATTTACAACATTTGCACCACCCATGAGTATAGCAGTCATTGGACTATTCATTACATATTCCACCATATAGTAAGATTTATCTTATTGCATTTTTGAGCAATTGATAGTTCCTCCATGCAATCATTACTTGAAACTTCAGTGCTTTGGATATACAAAGCAATTGAGATATTTTAGCTAATTTATAGTGAATGAAATTATGAGTCTTGCCGAGGAATCAATTGGGACTATTACCTTTTTCTTTTTGATGTATCCTTCAGTCATGAGGGTTTGAGGGTGTTAATTCGATAATGCATTTTTTTTTGATATCTCGTAGGGGTCAACATAGGATAAAGTGCTTCTACGTTTTCATCTTAAGAGATGGTTCTTGTTCTTGTTCTTCTTCCTCTTCGCAATCTTATAATAATTTCTTCTCACCAAACACTTGTAATCCCGCCTAACGTACTTATTCCTGAATTAGAAATAAACCTTTTTCTTTTCTTTCCTCCAATTGTTGAGGTGTCAACCAGCAGATTGAGGGTGTTTTAGAAGAAGGAGCATTGTTCTCTCTAGATGTTAGGATTGGTCCCTTCTAAGTAGCCATAGCCAGCGAAGGCTTGCTTTCAACATTTCGCCACCTTAAATGCGATTTCTCAATGATTTAGGGTTCCCCAAAGGTGAACCCTCTCATGATCCCAGATGTTATTCTTTAAAAGTTCTATGAATACACATCAATCAAGTGCTCATCACGGAATATCGATTTACCTTTATATTCAATCTTTGTAAGTTCTCAATGTGCTTTTTCGATAAATACACTTTGCTTGAGATTTATCAATTGGCTAAAGAGGAATTATTGCTCCTTGTATCCTCATAATTGTTGCTATCATTTCTTAGAAAATTGTCAAGTGGCTTGAGTGATTTGCACAAGAACAAAATATCCCGATACCATACAAATTGATTAGGTTCTAAATATAAAGAAGCAATTTGTACCTTTTATTGTCATGTAACATTATGGAGATGAAAGAAAATCTCCATTTGAGGTATCCATGTGAATGGGTCCTTACCATCAAAATTCATCATATCAATATTAGGAGCATGGTTTGTCTTAGAGCCAAAGGTTAAGATTTTCCATTCTTGATTTATCTTCCTTGTTTCCTCATCATAGATTTCATGGGATGCATTTTCACTTCAGTGTCTTCTACGTACAAAATTTTCAATACTGCGATCTCACTGCTTCCAAACCATCCATCTTAGTATCAACTGAAAGCCTGTTGTGAATCCATCTTGGTATCAGCTTAGCTTCCATTGAATCCATCTTATTTTGTAGTTCATTTTATGTCCCTACGCATTTCTTCACCTTCATCAAGAGTCCAAGTAGGATTTTTTTGAGGCTTAGTTGGTGTAGAAATTCCCTTTTTGGTGGCATGTTGAACAAGTATCACTTTTGAGTACTTGATTTTGGGGAGTCAGACCTTCTAGACAATGGCCTAACTTCTATTGTATCTCCCAAGTTTAGCCCTTATGTGTATGGAAATTTCTTTCATGTAGTTCTCTAATATTTCTTCTCTGATGACATAGGTTTGATCAGAATTGGATGTTCCAATTGGAATTTATGATAACTTCCC
Organism: Picea sitchensis; assembly: GCA_010110895.2. Taxonomy (NCBI): domain Eukaryota; kingdom Viridiplantae; phylum Streptophyta; class Pinopsida; order Pinales; family Pinaceae; genus Picea; species Picea sitchensis. The sequence continues at coordinate 74,406 of SNQJ01S0016690.1, forward strand.
CACAACTTGCTGATTTTGTCCTCTCCAGGATATCTCTCACTTGTATAGTTCCCCCTCACAAAATAATTGATATAAAATTATGAAACTCGTGCCAGAACTACTACTGTTTGTTCACTATCTAATGAAACTAGTCCACTCAATTTGGATACTCTAGGAAGGAAGAGTTACGATTGTTTTCGGTGCAACTAGCAGGACTAGATCCAATGGGACCTAATTCGGTCACCTATCTTAAGGTGTATCTACAAATTGAGATGACCTAGAAGCTGAATATTTTACCACAAATGCCTTACTGATTTTTGTAAATATACTCGAAGTTTAGGGTCACGAGAACATTCTGAAAAAATTATGGCGAAATTCCGCAATGACTCATTTGAGGATGATTCGAGAACCCTATCTTGTATGGGTTGTATCTCAAAAATCATAAGGCCTCAGGAGATGGAATTTTAATGACATACCTCGATCCGTCCTACTAAATATTCTCAAGCCAACTGTACGAAACATTGTAGAAAAATTATGGTAGAAAATTCCAAAGGTGTTCCGGTCTTAGCGGTGAGAGCAGAGATAACTTGAGCTTTGATACATGGTAGAACCAAATACCAATGTGGCATGAAAACCACCAGGAAAAGAAATAGTACTCAACGCTTTGAAAAAGGGATAATTTCAGATATTAAGCCTCTTGAGGGGGCAACCTCCTTTTACCCACTTAAATGTTTCAGAATTGAGATGATTCAAAGTAGAAGTATAGCAGGCATATGGGGAGACTAGGAGGTATAATTCACGGCTAATGGCCTAAAGTCGACATAAATAAAATAACATTACTAATATAATGTGCCCCAATTAGGGAATTAATGATCCAATATTAGGGCTTAACAAAGAATCAATTAGTCCATTTTTTTCCCTAGTTAGAATAGCTTCCTAGACAAGCTCATTTTACCTCTCGTAGGTATTTTGCTTACTACGCTGGGTTTGTTTCCAGGGCCTTTAAAGCTATATCACCCAGCAACACATTTTTGAAAGAGAAAGTTGATGAACATCTGGGACATCATCCTTTGGGAACAATAAGATGACCTCTTGAGGCTTAACTCAAACTCAGCGAGATTCCCTTTCTTTAATATATCTTTTTGGGGCAGATTCTTGTATGGTAGCATTTCTGGATGGAATCGACCTTCATGAAGAGGTCTTGTTGGGATATTTATAGTTTTTAATTTACCTCCAGTGCTTGAGTACGAAAATATGATATCTCTACTGATGTACCTTGAGTAAATTATATCCTGGCTTGCAATTGATTTATTAAATCCTCTTGTTGGTGATAATTCTCTGTTGGCTTGTGGAAGATTCGATGGAAGTTAACGAGTTAACTTGTAGGCTATTGGGTGATGTTGTCATAATCTCATCTATTCAAAATATGGGTTCTGTATTATTCAAATTCTATTCCATGGTCATTATTTGATCTTGCAACTTCCCTACCAATTGGTCTCTCTATTTTAGTTGCTTAGCCAATTTTTCTACAAACCATTGATTAGCAATGGCAAAAGTTAGCGATCCTGCAACTTCCTTTGCAAATTCTATATCATCTTGGTTTTGTCTATCGTACACCATACTTTGAATTTTGACTATCGCTCCATCTTTTTTATGTGTTTCTCGTTTGACGATGGCCCTCCTTTTCTTGCCAAAGAAGAATTTTGAAGGAGGCATCTCTTCAAGAGAAATTAGGAATTGAGATCATCTATAAAATGACTTTGGAACTAGGATTTCCAAAACTAGATTGTAAAAGTCAATGAATTAATAGGAGAACCTATCTCTATAGATGATTGTTGCTCGATTAATTATTGGCAGAAGATGTGGTTGGTGTAGAAGGAGATCACTTATAAAAATGACTTTGGAACTAGGATTTCCGAAACTAGATTGTAAAGGCGTCAATGAATTAATAGGAGAACCTATCTCTATAGATGATTGTTGCTCAGTAGTATTGACAACAGATGTGGTTGGTGTAGAAGGATATGTATCCTTCCCTTGCTCTAGAAAAGCTTCGATCCGAGCCTTTGCTTGAGGGCCTAACGGATTTGATAATGAAGCTTCCACTTCCTACATTAAAATATCGGTGCTCTTTGGGTTTTCCACAATATCTTGTTTGCCAGAGCTCCCTGTTTCAAAATCTGGAGGCAGAGTTTCCTATGTAGGCAAAGTGGCTACCGATTCTCCCTGTATTACTTTCGACAAGTTGTTTCGTCTGTGTCTCTGGAAAATTTAGAAATTGGCCTGTTGATCCAGGGACAAATTTTGGACTATGTTCATCACTTCCTCGTAGGACCTGACCCCCCTGAATACTTCATCATGTGGAGAGTTTTCATGCACATATCTCTTCATGTTTTATTGTGCTAGGTGATTTTCCACGATTCTTTGAGGGTCGTGCCTCTTAAATTCAATGTAAACCAACTTGACATCCTCCAAGGATGCAACTTCCACTTTGGAGTGAGCGAAGTCTAAAAGTGAAAACATACCAACCTGGAGAGGAAAGGTAGGCCATACCTTTTTCTGGGCTGCTTTCAGCTCCCTGCTGATGCCCCCTGTCACTGTTTGATAAGCTACTTCTCGACATACTAGTCGGTTTGGTAAAAACCTTGGGAGAGTAGGTGGAAGGAACGAGCATCCGAAAACCATGATGTAAGAGAAGTTTTCGCCAATGAACCAATCTGCTATTTTGCCCAAATTTCCCATGATTCTGTCTGAAATTCGAGGGGGTGGACAAACATATAAAGCTATATGGACCGACAATACTACATTATGGCATATTTGGTAGAAGAAATCTTTGGCCTTTTCCTCCCACAGTTTGGAATGGTAAAAATCTATAGGTTCTACGTTGGTTGGGGTCCAACTCCAATTCATTAGTGGGAAAGGGGTTATGAAGCATATGGCCTCCATAATATATGCAGACATGTAGAAAGGGGCAGACTGTCCCTTTGATTTATCCAACTGGTATTCGGTGATTTCTTTGGCTAGATTATCTGACAACATCTTGCCCCAATTGAAAGAATAGCCTTCGACCACCTCGTGCATAATTGGCACCAATGCCACTGGGAAATGGGTGGGACTTTTCTTCCCAAATAACCTATATAACATCATAGCTACATAAATTATATGAGTATCCAATGATGCTGTGGCGTAAATGCCATGAGCGTTGGCTCTGAATTTTTCTGGGTGACCCCACCAGGGCTTGATTATATCATGATATATTTTGTCATATTGTATACATTCCCGTTGTTCAAACTTTAGCAGGAAATCAACATTGTGATTATATTTAAAATTAGGGGATAATTTATACATTACTTGTATGTGTTCCGGTCGGAAATACCCAACAACAACCTTTTGAGAGTTGAAAACGCTCCTTGTTTGGATGTCGATGTTTTCTAGGGCCCAACCTATAATGTCGTTATACAACATGAGCCTCGGCCGCACAACTATCTTGTGAAGCTCAGACTGGGCTATAATTCTGAGTTTAACTTTGTGAGAATCGTCCACTTCATCACAAGAATCTTGTGGGCAATTTATAACCTCATGTTCCAAAATCGCGAACACTTGTGTCCAATATTTCACAGTGTCGATGGCTCGCAGTGTGGTATCTGACAGAACATCCATATTCAGGTTTGCACCTTCACTAGCTGCATCAGTCTTCTTCATCATTTTTCATGGTACCATGATATCGAAAATAGAACAAGGATATATGTTGCAGAGGAAATTGCGTGAGCTTCTTACTCAGATAAAACTTACTACTTTGCAGAAGATGAAAATGGAATTCAAAATCAAACATTTTTATTCACATCAAGTGCATTGATTCGAGTATACCTTCACTGATGACAAATTTATTAACCTTAATGAGATAAGTATACCTGGCGATCCACAACCCATGCTAAAAATCATTACCGTTGATTTGTGATAAATGCAATTAATGTTCGGAGGTTCGTGTTCGGGAATTTTGGATGAAACAGATTTGAAATTTCCCGAATTGTGAATCCGCAGATGTTTAATTATGAGATAATCCTTCTTAAAATATGAATTAATCATGTTTAACTTCAAGTGCTTCGGGTATTCGTACTTCGGGGTTTTTAAAATTATCTTGAAAAGAAATCCCCGAAACTCGAAACTGTGAAAAGTTTAATTATTCGATAATCACTTTTAAGTTTTAATTAATTACATTTAAGTTCAAGCATTTCAGAAATTCGGACTTTGGATATCTTAGGATGTGACGAAAGGTAAATGTACGAATTCCTAAGTGAAAAGTCGTTAACTATATTTTAACCAAGATTAACTTAATTAATGTAGATTTAATATTTCAACATTTTAATGCTTCATGGATTTGCGAGTTAGCTCTTTGTTATATTTCCGAAAGGCCATTCCCAAAAGACTTCAACCCATTTCGTGAAATAAATGGTAGTAGTCAAAATCCATTTATGTTGGGTGCTTGACTATGGGTGGATTTCTACGATGAAGTCCAGACCCCATTGTTGAAAAGGAGCCTTTGTTTTGATTGGGACTAAAGGTAGTGCAGGGATATTTTGCTTACCAAAGAACTGTTGGCAAGGGTTACAAGCTCTGACCTTGGCATTCACATCAGTAAATAACTTTGGCCAATAATATCCAACTCTTAAAATCTTGTAGGTTGTTTCCCTCCAGGCGTGATGTCCTTCGCACACTCCTTCGTGAAATTTATTTATGACATTTTTTGTTTTAGGTTTTGTTAAACATCATAGAAAGAAACCTAGAGGATCTTTCCAATACAACTGAATTTCAATAATGCAGTATTTAACTGTGTGTAGCTTCAACATTCTTGCTTTGGATGGAGTCATGTCACTCAGGCACTGAAGGGTAAGGAGGTATGAAACAGTATCGCGATACCAATTAGAGGAAGAAAAATTATCTTCAATCTATACTGTAGGGGTTTGATCATCAAGTTACTCTATATCTGGGATATATCCATGTGACTCGAGTTGGTTTATCCCGAGTGCTCTAAAATTTGATTCTGCTAACAATTTTGTCAGGCCCTGACCTTTGACTAGCTTGGTTGGTTTTACTTCTAGATCAAACTCTCGAATTTTAGCTAACCAATGACCTCTCTTACCATCACTGTCCGGTTGTACCAAGATATCTTTGACAACGTTTGTTGGCACATAAGCGATTATTTGGAATGGAGTACATATGTCCTGAAATATTTGATAGCCTTCACCATTGCATAAGCTTGCTTTTGCAGTATATCATATTTTAATTCAGAGTCCCTGAGACTTTTCGGTTGTTTGAAACCTTCTTCATTCTTTTGCAGGAGTACTGCTATGATAGTATGTTCATATGCGAAAGAAAAGAACAAGAATTCCTTAGTGTAGTCTGGACTAGCTAAAACTGGCACTTCACTTATATATTTCTTCACTCGCTCGAATGATGCTTTAGATGCAGTGGTCCATTTCATTTCGCTGTCTTTCTTTAACACATCAGTAATCAATTTGACAATTTCAACGAAGTTAGGAATAAATCTTCTCAAAAAAATGATCTTCCCCCAAAAATACTGGATTTCTTTCTTATTTCTGGGAATGTTTATCGTGTTAATAGCCTCGAATCGCTTAGGGTCGACCTTGATTCCATCCTTTGAAATTATACGACCCAAAATCTTTCCTTCTTGCATAGAAAAATGAGACTTATTAGGGTATAGAGACAAACCAATTTTTTTGCATTTCTGGAAGGTTTGTTTGAGATGCACTAGATGTTCAGCATTAGAATCTGAGAAGACTGTTAGATCACCTAAGTAAATAACAAAATATTTATCTCTCTCACCGATGAAACCTATATCCATCACTCTTTGGAAAGTATCCCATGCGTTCATCAAACCAAATGACATTTTATCATACATGAAAGTTCCCCACGGAGTGGTGAATGCGGTTTTTTCTTTATCATCTTTGTGGACAACAATTTGGTTATATCTGGAAAAACCATCGATTATAGACATTCTGTTAGCTCTGACTACTTTTTCCAGGACATGATCCATTTTTGGAAGTGGGTAATTGTCCTTGAGGGATGACCAGTTTAAATTCCTGAAATCTACACACAACCTTATCTCTTCACTTTTCTTCCTGATAGGTACCAAATTTGCTACCCATTCAGAATACCTAAGTGGGATGATAATATTTGTGTCGAGAAGCTTCTTGACTTCCCTTTCTATTACTGTCAAGAGGATAGGATTTATTTGTCTCAGGTTCTACCTAAAAGGTTTGATACCATGCTTCAAAGGAGTCTTATGTTCAATTACAGAGGTATCATAAGTTATTAGATCATCATAGGACCATGCAAAGACATATTTATACTTTTTAATCATACCTGCATACTTATTCTTCACTTGGGATGGAAGTTATTTAGATATATTGACCAATTTAGGATCCTCTTTAGTTCCTATATTACAGTCTTCAACCTCTTTGGGCTGAGGTCATAAGGTAGATTTCAAGGCTATATCATCTTGGTCTAACAATCTCTCTAAAGGTATCAGACCTCTGGGGATCTGATTTTTCAAAAGCACAAGTATCCAGTGATTTGCGATCTTATCCTGGAACCTTTGAGGTTTTTCACCTTCCTACATGATCCAGATAGGATCGTTTTGATTTTCTTGATCTATGTGAGTCTCAGAGAACTCGTCAACCATTTCTAGGAACTGTTTGATCTGCTTGTCATCTTCAAAGACTTGCCAGTGYTGAACATTATTTGGGATTGAAGGTCTGTGTCTCATTTCGATATGATATTTCATCTTAAGGACAATAGGTGGAACAAACATCGCAGCTACTTTGGATAAAGAATCTGCCTGCTGATTTTCTATCCTGGGAATGTACTGCATGTTAAATTACGAGAAAAAGTTCTCTATCAAATCCCAGGCCCAATTTCTATATAACCTTAGCCGCAGATGTTTAGCTTGATATTGCTTCTTTATTTGTTTCACAATAATCTCTGCATCACCATAAACTATTAGATGTTCAATTTTAGCTTCTTGGCAGCCTCTAATCCTAAGACTAGAGATTCATACTCACAGACATTATTTGTATAATCATTTTCCCAATGTAATCTGTATGAAAAGGGGATGATGTACTCATCTCCAAGTGAAACAAATAACACTCCAGCCCCTGTCCCCTCGTAGGATGAAGCACCATCAAAAAATATTTTCCATACTCCTTCTCTACTATTTACACTTTTCTTTGTTTTTTCTATTTTTTTATTTTCTTCTTCTATACATTCTTAAAAATCATCATCTATTGATAAAATAAAATTTCCTAAATCCTGATCGACAACATAGACTAGGTAATTATTTGGTTTCTGGGGGTCACTTACAATGTATCCCAGTCTAGTCTCTCTGTACAGTCGAGTAAATTGTCCACCAAAAATCAAGATCATAGCATAAGTCATGTCTAGTTTAAGTGATCCTCCTAATTTTGTGTCCCAGGACATTGATAGAAGCATGTCGTACTTGGCAGGGATGTCAACAATGACCACATCCATAAGGATACTTTTCACAGGGATCTGTGCAAGGTTTACTACCAAGTCTTTGATCATACCATGACACTTAAATTTTCTTAAATCAAATGAGTACGGGTCTTGATAAGGTCTAGTAATTTCGAGGCCCAATTTCTCCATGATAACTTTAAACATGAAATTATGGGAGGCCCCAAAATCTAACATGCAGTTATGAAGTAAGTGGTCATGCATAGTTAATTTAATATATAATGGAGCAACTGAATCCTTAGTATTTTTGATGTGTGGACCGAACATAATCATAGGTCTTTCATCTTGTAGATTGATAACATCCGCATGACTTTCAACATTAGAAAAAATTATCATTTTAGCAATCTTTTTTTTATAAATCAGATTCTTGGCAAGGTCAAATAGGGGCATGGGGATTTTAATCTTTTTTATTTCATTTTCTAAATTAAAACCTTCGGTTTTTCTTTCGATTTCTTTGGTTGGAGCTTGTGTTTCAATATTCTCCATTTTCTTATTTTGTGTTTCTCTTGTTTCAACTGTTTTGGTTCGGGCAACTGGTGTTTCATCTTGCGGTTTAGTGCCAATTGTATCATTCGCTTTATTTCTTGATAAAATCTTTTTCGCTGGAACGTTTGTGGGATTTTTCTCTCTAGGCCTTAATTTGTACTTCTGTTGAAGTTAGACCATTATGGAGTTGTTGATTTCTTGATATGCAGATTCTCCCAAATTATTTATACTTTACTCATTATTAAACAATGGTTCTAGGTCTAGAGACTTTTCATAGTCATGTCTAGTTAAATGAGACTCCCGGTCATCATCATTGAGGTTGTTTAGATCCTCTTCTAACTCCTCATAATTTTTCATATCGTCCCTTTGCATAAATGTTTCAGTCTTGAAAGGGGCTTGGATTTTTTTATCTTCATTTTTTACTTGTCTTTGTTGTGTTTGAGGGTTAGGATTTCTCCTGAAATAATTTCTAGTGATCGGGTCAGGTTTGGCTTGGTCTAGTTCCATTCTATATATTGTGTTTGAAAAATCTTTGATTATCTTAGCCATGTCATCCATTTTTTCTTCTGTAGACTTTCGAGATCCGAAGGATCCTTCTTGTTCCCTGAAACGTTTAGGTTCTCTGGTTCATGTTTCAAATTTGGATTTTAATTTACCAGATGCCATCATATTTGATTCAATTTCTATGGCATCATCTTGCATTCCTGCCAAATTGGTAGATCTTCTTTCCCTTAAGAGTAGGGAAAAATTGGGTTCAAAAGCCCCTGCAAAACTTACCTTTGCTGCAGGATGAGAGGGTTCAACTTCGGTTGGGATTTTATGGTACAACTTGTTGAACCTATGGGTAAATTCGAGAACCGACTCATAATTATTTTTTCTTAGAGCCCTGAATTCAGTCAAATAATAAAGATAGTCTTTCTTTTCTCCCCACTATCTTAAAAAAATGTTCTCTAGGTCATCACATGACCGTAGGGATCCTACTGAGAGTCCTCGAAACCAAGTCCTTACCTGCCCTTCGAAATTTTGCACTAAAATACTTTAGTAAACATCCTCATGCTCAATGCCATGGATATCACTGAATTGATAAAAAAAGGCTATGTTCTCTGTGGCGGTTAAATCTACTTCTCCTGTAAATTTTGGTAAGTTCTTCATATAATTCTTAGGCAAAACACGCAGGACGAGAAGGAGGAACACAAGAGCATATCTGGCCGCTACCTTGGCAACCATTCTAGGGGGTGGGGGTTTTCCTTGACCTTGTTCACCTGCTCGTCCGCCTCCAGCACCACCTCCTCCAACAACAACCATTGAAGGTGTAAAGGATGATCTTTGAGAAAAAAGAGGGTTTTTGAAAACTTCAAGGGACCAAAGTGATGACCTTTCAACTTCTTCAGGATGAGGTGAAGGAAATTCTGGAAAAAAGGTCATTAAAAGATGAAAATTATAGAAGAGGAGGAAAAGGGAAACGAGGACCAGTTTCCTCANAGGGTTTTTGAAAACTTCAAGGGACCAAAGTGATGACCTTTCAACTTCTTCAGGATGAGGTGAAGGAAATTCTGGAAAAAAGGTCATTAAAAGATGAAAATTATAGAAGAGGAGGAAAAGGGAAACGAGGACCAGTTTCCTCATACTTACAAGATGTGTAAATAGGTGAACCGATAGGAAATGAGTCAGGGTATAAAATATGTTCTTCAGGGTTTCAGAGAACTGGAACTTTTACTTCGAGCACGAATGAGGTAGACAAGAAATTAACGACATCGGGTATAGAGAGGGATCTTTCATTCTAACCTTTACGAGTATCAGTCGAGTCAATCTCAGTATTTATTTCGGGTAAAATTTCCTCTGGGATCTCAAACCTAACCTCAGGTTTACCAGTTGATGCCTACGCAGAGGATGTTAGTTTGAAACTCTCTTTAGGGTTTGGTTCTTCAACTGGGACTTTAGTATTAACCTGTGAAGCTTTCGGTTGGTATATTTTACCAGCTGATGTAGTGGTTGATTTGAGGTATCCTTTTGGTTTCAACAACCTTTCGGGATATGATACAGGTGTGGTCTGCCTATCGTCTTGTTTCTTTCTAGTATTCATTCGACCGAATGTCAGTTTATCTATGGTGGAGTCGCCAAGTGAAAGATAAAAATAGCCTTACTTATGTATTCAATCTTTTTTCACTATAAAAGACATAATCTTACCTTGTCATTTCCCAGGGAAAAATAACTTTGTTTCTACATCCCCGGAAACGACGCCAAAAAGATGTTGGTC
>SNQJ01S0016690.1:86990-102480 GCA_010110895.2 Picea sitchensis
TCATAGGACCTAACCCCCCTGAATAATTGATCATGTGGGGAGTTTTCATGCACATATCTCTTCATGTTGTATTGTGCCAGGTGATTTTCCATGATTCTGTGAGGGTCGTGCCTCTTAAATTCAATGTTAACCAACTTGACATCCTCCAAGGCTGCAACTTCCACTTTGGAGTGACCAAAGTCTAAAATTGAAAACATACCAACCTAGAGAGGGAAGGTAGGCCATACCTTTTTCTGGGCTTCTTTCAGCTCCCTTCTGATGCCCCCTATCACTGTTTGATAAGATACTTCTCGGCATACTAGCCAGTCTGGTAAAAACCTCAGGAGAGCGTGTGGAGGGACCGAACATCTGAAAACCCTAATGTAAGAGAAGTTTTCATCAATGAACCAATTTGTTAATTTTCCCAAATTTCGCATGATTCTGTTTGAAATTTGAGGGGGTGGACAACCATATAAATCTATATGGACCGACACTACTACATTGTGGCAGATTTCGTAGAAGAAATCTTTGGCCTTTTCCTCCCACAATTTGGAATGGTAAAAATGGATAGGTTTTGCATTGGTTGGGGTCCAGCTCCAATTCATTAGTGGGAAAGGGGTTATGAAACATATGCCATCCATAATATATGCAGACATGTAGAAAGAGGTAGACTGTCTCTTTGATTTAGCCATCTCATATTCAGTGATTTCTTTGGCCAGATTATTCGACAACATCTTGGCCCAGCTGAAAGAATAGCCTTAAACCAACTTGTGCATAATTGGAACCCATGCCATTGGGAAATGGGTGGGACTTTTCTTCCCAAATATCGTACATAGAATCATAGCTACATAAATCATAAGAGTATCAAATGACGTTGTGGCGTAAACACCATGAGCGTTGGCTCTGAATTTTTCTGGGTGACCCCACCAGGACTTGATTATATCATGATAAATTTTTTCATATTGTATACACTCCTTTTGTTCAAACTTCAACATGAACTTAGCATTGTGATTATATTTAAAATTGGGGGATAACTTATACATTACTTTTATGTGTTCTGGCCAGAAGGACCCAACAACAACCTTTTGAGAGTTGAAAATGCTCTTGGTTTTGATGTTGACGTTTTCCAAGGCCCAGCCTATCATGTCATTATATGGTATGAGCCTCGGCCATGAAACTATCTTGTGAAGCTCGGACTAAGCTATAATTTTGAGTTTAGCTCCATGAGAATCATTCACTTCATCATTTAAATCTTTTGGGTAATTTATAATCTCATGTTCCAAAATCTCGAACACCTGTGTCCAATATTTCACAGTGTCGATGGCTCGCGATGTGGTATCTGACAGAACGTACGTATTCAGGTTTGCACCTTCACTAGCTGCATCAGTCTTCTTCATCATCTTTTGTGGTGCCATGATATCGAAAATAGAAGAAGGCTACCTGTTGGAGAGGAAATTGCGTGAGCTTCTTACTCGGATAAAACTTACTGCTTTGCAGAAGATGAAAATGGAATTCAAAATCAAACATTTTTATTCACATCAGGTGCATTGATTCGAGTATACCTTCACCGACGACAAATTTATCAACCTCTATGAGATAAGTATACCTATGTATCCACAATCCATGTTAAAAACCATTACCCTTGATTAAGGATAAATGCCATTAATGTTCGAAGGTTCGTGTTCGGGAATTTTGGATGAAACAAATTTGAAATTTCCCAAATCGTGAATCCGTGGATGTTTAATTATGAGATAATCCTTTTTAAAATATTATTTAATCACATTTAAATTAAAGTACTTTGGTTATTCGAACTTCAAGGTTTTTAAAAGTAGCTCGAAAAGAAATCCCTGAAACCGGAAACTGCGAAAAGTTTTATTATCCGATAATCGCTTTTAAGTTTTAATTCATCACATTTAAGTTCAAGCATTTCAAAAATTCAAACTTCGGATATCTTAGGATGTGATGAAAGATAAATGTACGAATTCCGAAGTGTGTAGTCTCTAACTATATTTTAACCAAGATTAACTTAATTAATGTAGGTTTAATATTTCGACATTTTAATGCTTCGTGGATTTACGAGTTATCTCTTTGTTATATTTCCGAGAGGCCATTCTTGTAGTGACGTGTCGAAGATGAAGTCATTCTAGATGACGTGTCGAGACTAGGGGCTGCCACGTGTTACTTAGAATCGTATGAATCTTCAGATGAAAATATCGAAAATAAATGCCACGTGTCAACCTAAGGAAGGTTCAAAAGATACACGTGTACTATGAATCGTGTCGTTTAAAGGTTTATGGAAAAGTGATAACAGACACTTTCGGGTTTCAGGACTTTAATCCCTAGGACTTATCAAAACACCCGAAGCACGAAGCTCCGAAGTGACCTTTAGTGATTCAACATTCTAGCCATTAGGTGGCTCCAAAACTCTGGGAAAATAAGGGATCGTTCGATCAACAGGGAACTTCATCAACGACGGATATTGTGCATGCCTTATGACCATAAATAAATTTGATTTAAATTTCGAAAGTTGATTTCTGAGTTGCCACTTTGAAAAAGACGAAGTTGAGAAAGTAAAGCTCAAAGTTTAGGATTATATGTGTTCCAACACACCGCACCAATTACAATGATGGAATTGTCATGAAATTCAATCACTGAAACTGAATCTGATGTAAATTCAACCTTTTACCTTTCTGAGTGATCTAATAAACTGAGAGTAGATTCATAGAAATATTTGGAACATATAAAACATTCTAAAAACTTCCATTGTGGAGTTCCACTCTCCCTCTCCTTCTACTACAACTGTAATATCATTCCCCATGAGAATAGGGGGTCTTGAGAATGAACTCAAAGAAGAGAAAACTTCCTCTTTTGCTGCCATATGATGGGATGCACTATAATCTATAATCCATGAATGAGATGAGGAATTAATTGTAATAAGAGCATGATGATTACCTTTCTTAGGAGCATAATCTTCTTCCTTCTGCTTCTTGACTCCCTCTGGAAGGAAGTTTCCAAGGTTGTTATGTTAAAGTGTATTTTCCATAAGATCGATATGTTTCTTCATGCATGTGGATTCTTCATGATTTAGTTTATTGCAGTAAGTGCACTGCTTTCCCTTCTTCTTCTTCTTGGAATCTAAAGAGTCTTTGGAACTTGAAGAATTGTTAAAGGGTTTGGAATATCCGTCCTTCTCGTTCTGTTTCTCCTTCCAGTTATGTTTGGTTGATCCTTTTCTATCATGCATGGTGAGTGAATGTGATTTGGGATCTTTCATGAGGTCCATCTATATGAGTTTTTTCTTCTCTTGTGTGAGAGACTCAATGAACTAAGCCATCGTAAGCATTTTCCAATTTGTTCCAAAAAGATATCTGCCAGAATGGAAATTGTAGACATATACAACATATTCTAGTCCTATCTTGGCCAAGATTGTTAGAATAAGTTGTTTCTCTTGTGTAGAATTTTCAATACCACATTCACCCAAGCTCAAAATCAAATATTTAAATTTAGTAAAGAAATCATGTATATTATCAAAACTTTTTGGGTCTAAGGTATTCAACTTTACCTCAAGCATATGACCTCACATCTCATCCTACTTTCCAAAGATTCTTTCCAAGGTGGTCTAGATCTCGTTTGGTGTATTGCATGCGACAACATGAGACCATAAATAAGTGGATATTAACTCAAGAAGTAGTCCCATGGCCTCATCCTTATGGTTCACCCATCTAGTCTTCTCAAGCACTGATGTAGGTTATGTTTCTATCGCCATCGTCAAATTATATAGTCCTTTTATTTTGAGTTGGAATGCGGCCTTTGGATTTAATTCAAAATAGTTGTATGCTGTGAGTATTATCACCATACTTGATTGAAGAAGTTGCATCGCCTCCATCCCTACTATTGATTCTAAAAAGATCCTAAAAACCCAAGTCATGGATTCCGAGATATGAAAGACGGTTCTATGACAACTATAGATATGATAAAAAAATTATATCTCCTAAAATATGATGTGGGTTTTGGATATCTTTGGTGATCATGAGAATCCCTATGTTATGCATCTCTGGTCAAAACTTCAGCCCGACCCAGATAGCGAATTTCGAGATATGACTATTTTATTGCAGAAAACCAATTTTCTGGATGACAGCTGAATTGTCACACCCTAGAGAAGGATACAGTGCGACGATTTTGAATCGTCGCAACCTAGAGAAGGATAAAGTGCAACGATTGTGAAAAAATGAATCGTCACACCCTAGGTGAATAATACAGTGTGACGATGTCGCACCTTGACTGTGTATAGGCTGCGATGATTCCTAATTTTTTTCCCTTAAGTGTGATTGCGACCGTCGCACCCTTCGATATGGAGAGGTTGTGACGATACCAATTGTTGCACCTTTCGATAGGGATAGGCCGCAATGATGGAAGAAACTAGGTTTACTCAATAATTAAATCCTCTTTCGCTCTTCTCTATCTTGTCTGGGTTGCTCCAAGAAGCTCGACTATGATGCCAAGTCAGTGTTTCATGGAAACTTGCACAAGAGATCTATTTAAAGCATACACAAACAAATCTTATCAAGAAAAGGAAGAGATATACAATATGAAGAATGAGAATCAATGTATATTATGATCTRTTCAATGAGTGAGTGATATTCACTCATATAGGAAGTGCATGTGCCATAAGATCTATATGTTTCTTCATGCATGTGGATTCTTCATGATTTGGTTTATTGCAGTAAGTGCACTGCTTTCCCTTCTTCATCTTCTTGGAATCTGAAGAGTCTTTGGAACTTAAAGAATTGTTAAAGGGTTTGGAATATCTGTCCTTCTCGTTCTGTTTCTCCTTCCCGTTCTATTTGGATGGTCCTTTTCCATCATGCATAGTGAGTGCATGTGCTTTGGGATCTTTCATGATGCCCATGTTTATGAGATTAATTCAATAAGTAGTCTCGTGGCCTCATCCTTACGGTTCACCCATCTGTTCTTCTCAAGCACTGACGTAGGTTTTGTTTCTGTTGCCATTGTCAAATTATACAGTCCTTTTCTTTTGAGTTGGAATGCGGCCTTTGGATTTCATTCAAAATAGTTGTACAGTGTGAGTATTATCACCATACTTGATTGAAGAAGTTGCATCACCTCCATCCTTGCTATTGATTCTGAAAAGATCTTGAAAACCCAGGTCGTGGATTCTGAGATATGACAGACGGTTCTATGACAACTATAGATATTATAAAACAACTATATCTCCTAGCATATGATGTGGGATTTGGATATTTCTAGTGGGCATGATCATCCCTATGTTATGCATCTCTGGTCAAAATTTTAGCCCAACCAAGATCACAGATTTTGAGATATGGCTATTTTACTGCATAAAACCAATTTTCTGGAGGGAAACTGAATTGTCGCACCCTAGAGAAGGATGTAGTGCGACAATGTTGAATCATCAAACCCTAGAGAAGGATAAATTGTGATGATTGTGAAAAATTGAATCGTCTCACCTTGGGTGAAGAATACAATGTGACGATGTTGCGCCTTGACTATGTATAGGCTGCGACGATTCCTATTTTTTTTTCCCTTATGTGTGATTGTGACCATTGCACCCTTCGATAGGGATATGTTGTGACGATTCCAATTGTTGCACCTTTCGATAGGGATAAGCCGCGATGATGACATCAACTAGGTTTACTCAATAATTAAATCCTCTTTCGCTCTTCTCTGGCTTGTCTAGGTTGCTCCAAGAAGCTCGGCTCTGATACCATTCTAGTGTTTCATGGAAACCTGCACAGGAGACCTATCTAAAGCATACACAAACAAAGCTTATCAAGAAAAGGAAGAGAGATACAATATGAAGATTGATAATTAATGTATATTATGATCTGTTCAATGAGTGAGTGATATTCACTCATATAGGCAATGGCATCCTATAATTAGGAATGCATGCATAATAGTGATGGTCTAAAATAGAACTAGTTAGTTAACTCCCACTAAAATAGTGTGCCGAAAATAGAAATTTTTCCAACACCCCCCTGAATATTACTATGGAGTAAAAAAAATGAGTCCCGACTACTAGGCCATATTAGGTACTCATGTACAATGCAACTAATGAACATTGAATAAAAATGAGGAAAGAGGGAAAACCACGTGGGAACAACCCCCCCCCCCTCAAAAGAAAATGCAACTGCTAGGAAACTGGGTTCTTCACTGCAAGACGATCCCGCAAATTATGAAACTTATTCTCACTGAAAGTCTTTGTGAAGATGTAGAAATATTTATGGATATGATGAAGTCCTTTGGAAATCTGTCTAGCCTTGTACCTCTTGATCCCGTGGGCCCATTTGCGCTTGAACATATTCCTTTTTGGTGGACGTGGAACCAGATGCCAAGTCTAATTCTTTATTAGTGAGTCATACTCCTTTTGCATGGTTGCTTGCCATAATGGATTTCCCATAGCCTCACTATAGAGATTCATATTAGACTATTGAACCATATAGAAATGCATGGGCATCGCAGGTTCTGAAGCTAAAAGTGCATGAGAAGGCTCCTCATGCTGAGATCGAGTCCTCCTCGAATCCAATGGATTCCCTGCAAGGATACCTACTTCTTGAAGTGTGAACTGTGCCTTTTTGGGCATCTGCTGAAGCGTCAACGCTGACTTCTTATTTGGCTGTACTACCTTCTTATTTCCATGTACATAATCTGAGTGTATGGAATCATCTCTGATGTCTGAAATTGATGGAAGCACAAGGTATATGCATGTTTCACTGGAGGTGCATGCAAATTACTCTCCTTATGTGTAAGTAGTAAAGAGGGGTCATCATCAAAAAACTTGGTGAATTTATACAACCTTGACTTGTGATCCACCTCACAAATTGCAATGATGGAATTGTCATGCATGTCAATTACTGAAACTGAATATGATGTAAATTCAACCTTTTTACCTTTCAGAGTGATCTGATAAACTGAGAGCATATTTATAAGTAAAAAATTCTCAAAAACTGCCATTGTGGAGTTCCACTCTCCCTTCTCCTGCTACTACTACTATAGTATCATCCCCCATGAGAATAGTGGGTCTTGAGCATGGACTCAAAGAAGATAAAACTTCCTCTTTCACTTCCATATGATGGGATGCACCAGAATCTATAATCCATGAATCAGATGAGGAATTAATTGCAACAAGAGCATGGTGGTTACCTTTCTTAGGAGCATGATCTTCTTCCTTCTGCTTCTTGAGTCCCTTTGGAATGAAGTTTCCAAGGTTGTTCTGTTGAAGTGCCTATGCCATAATATCGATATGTTTATTCATGCATGCAGATTCTTCATGATTCAGTTTATTGTAGTAAGTGAACTGCTTTCCCTTATTCTTCTTCTTTTAATTTGAAGAGTCTTTTGAACTTGAAGAATTATTAAAGGGTTTGGAATATCCATCCTTCTCATTTTGTTTCTCCTTCCCGTTCTGTTTGGATGATCCTTTTCCATCATGCATGGTGAGTGCATGTGCTTTGGGATCTTTCATGATGCCCATGTTTATGAGTTTTTTCTACTCTTGTGTGTGAGACTCAATGAACTGAGCCATCATAGTCATTTTCCAATTTTTTCCAAAAAGACATCTGCCAGAATGGAAATTGGAGACATATACAACATATTCTAGTCCTAGCTTGGCCAAGATTGTTAGAATAAGTTGTTTATCTTGTGTAGACTTTTCAATACCACATTCACCTAAGCTCAAAATAAAATATTTAAATTTATTAAAGAAATCCTGTATATTATCAAAAAAATTAGGGTCTAAGGTATTCAACTCTACCTCAAGCATATGACCTCAGATCTCATCCTGCTTTCCAAAGAGTCCTTCCAAGGTGGTATAGATCTCATTTGGAGTCTTTCATGTGACAATATGAAACCATGAATAATTTGAGATTAACTCAAGAAATAGTCCCGTGGCCTCATCCTTACGGTTCGCCCATCTGGTCTTCTCAAGCACTAATGTAGGTTTTGTTTCTATTGCCATCGTCAAATTATACAATCCTTTTCTTTTGAGTTGGAATGAGGCCTTTGGATTCCATTCAAAATAGTTATATGATGTGAGTATTATCACCATACTTTATTGAAGAAGTTGCATCGCCTCCATCCCTGCTATTGATTCTGAAAAGATCCTGAAAACCCAGGTTGTGGATTCTGAGATATGGCAGACGTTTCTATAGTAGCTATAGATATAATAAAACAACTATATCTCCTAAAATATGATGTGGGTTTTGGATATTTTTGGTGAGAATGAGCATCCCTTTTTTATGCGTCTTGGGTCAAAATTGCAGCTCGACCCATATCACATATTTTGGGATATAGTTATTTTACTGTAGAAAACCAATTTTTTGGAGGGAAGCTGAATTGTCGCACCCTAGAGAATGATACAGTGCGACGATGATAAATCGTCACACCCTAGAGAAGGATAAAGTGCGACCATTGTTAAAAACTGAATCGTCGCACCTCGGGTGAAGAATACAGTGCGACGATGCCGTACCTTAACTCTGTATAGGTTGCGACGATTCCTATTTTTTTTCCCTTAAGTGTGATTGCGACCGTCGCACCCTTCGACAGGGATAGGCTGTGACGATTCCAATTGTTGCACCTTTCGATAGGGATAGGCCGCGGCGATGGAGGAAACTATATTTATTCAATAATTAAATCCTCTTTCGCTCTTCTCTGGATTGTCTCGATTTCTCCAAGCAGCTCGACTTTGATACCATGTCAGTGTTTCATGGAAACCTGCACGAGAGACCTAGCTAAAGCATACACAAACAAAGATCATCAAGAAAAGGAAGAAAGATACAATATGAAGAATGAGAATCAATGTATATTATGATTTGTTCAATGAGTGAGTGATATTCACTCATATAGGCAATGGAATCCTATAATTAGGAACGCATGCGTAATAGTGATGGTCTAAAATTAGAAAGTCTAAAATAGTACTAGTTAGTTAACTCCCATTGAACTAGTGTGCCGAAAATAGAAATTTCTCCAACAAGATCAAGCCCTAGCTTCTCATGCTAAAGGAGGAAATAAAAGGTCTCACTTCAAGAAGGAGACCCACCTACATAACGAATCTCACCCTCCAAGGAAATTCCAGAAGTTTCAGAAAGGTCAAAGAAGAGAAAATGATTTGTCCTCTTATCATTGTTACCATTGTGACAAGATGGGACATATTGCTAAGAATTGTCTACCTAGAAGAGAAGAATACAAGAAGAGAAATAACAAAAGACACCATGCCCATGCAGTTGAAGATGATGAGCCACCCACAAAGATGATTAAATAAAATATTGAAGGCTATGTCTTATTCTCTCCCCTCTCAGGATATATGTCACCTAGAGAGGACACTTAGTTCATAGATAGTGGTGATTCTAAGCACATGACATGTCATAGAGACATTCTATCTAACCTTACAGAAAAGAACTTTCCCCAAAAAGTTACACTTGGAGATGATTACCAATACCCTATCAAAGGAGTGGGAGAATCCACCTACAAACTTGATTCAGGGACCCCAATGAATATGAAGGATGTACTATATGTATCGGGTTTGACAAAGAAATTACTTTCTATCTCAACTTTAGATAAGAAAGGTTTCAGGGTTGCATTCATAGGTGGTGAAGTTCTTGTGTGGCCTAAAGGAAAAACGATAGAATATGCAATTGTTATTGGAACAGAAAAATGTAGCNACTTGGAGATGATTACCAATACCCTATCAAAGGAGTGGGAGAATCCACCTACAAACTTGATTCAGGGACCCCAATGAATATGAAGGATGTACTATATGTACCGGGTTTGACAAAGAAATTACTTTCTATCTCAACTTTAGATAAGAAAGGTTTCAGGGTTGCATTCATAGGTGGTGAAGTTCTTGTGTGGCCTAAAGGAAAAACGATAGAATATGCAATTGTTATTGGAACAGAAAAATGTAGCCTATATAAGTTAAAATGCCACTCAGTTGCAACCTTGACTCATTCCACTGAGATTCCATGTGAACTTTGGCATACAAGACTAGCTCACATCAACTACAAAGCCTTACCATATGTGAGCAAGGTAGTTACAAATCTACCAAAATTCAAGGTTGACCATGAAGGTGTGTGCAAGGGATGTGCACAAGGAAAGAACATAAATAATCCTTTCCCAAAGAGCGACAATAAAGTAGAAAGAATCTTAGAGCTCATCCACTCAGATGTATGTGGCCCAATTCCATCAACCTCTCTTAGTGGGTATGTATACTATGTGTCATGTATTGATGACTATTCTCACAAGACTTGGGTTTACTTCTTGAAATCAAAAGATGAAGTGTTTGGAAAATTCAAGGAATTCAAAGCCTTGATAGAGAATCCATCTGAAAGAAAAATCAAGATACTCAGATCAGATAATGGAGGAGAATACACCTCAAAATAATTTATAATCTTTTACAGAGATGCCAGGATTAAGAGGGAACTCACCACTCCCTACAATCCTCAACAAAATGGTGTAGTAGAAAGAAAGAATAGAACTATAATGGAAGCAATGAAGACTGTGATCCATGATCAATATCTTCCAACACACTTATGCGATGAAGCAATAAGAACAAAAATGTATGTTCAAAACATATTATCCCATAGTGCACTTGGGTTCAAAATCCCCGAAGAAATGTTCTCCGGAAAGAAGCCAGAAGTAAGCCATCTCAAGATATTTGGATATCCAATGTTTGTACACATTTCGAAGGAAAGGAGAACCAAGATGGACCCTTCAGGAAAGAAGGGAATATTTGTTGGATACAGTGAGGACTCTAAGGCCTTGAGAATTTACATACCAAGTTACCATCATATTGAGATCAACAAAGATGTAACCTTTGATGAAGATGCAACACTCACAAAATCAAGGAGATTCCATCTTTAAGAAGTATATGAAGAAGAGCTTGTATCTCTTGGAGTTGCAGAACTAGTGAGGGAAGTCACAACATCCCCTGATGATGAAATTAAATAATATCATGATATGATAGAATCTCAATAACCTCCCTAGATGACGATCTCTCACAAGAGAAAGCCATCTTGGGAAAGGGAACTTATTCAAGATGGAGAGAAGTATGGTGCCCTAGAAGGAACCATGAGACAAATTAAGAAACCTAAGCCATTCTCTAGTTATATGGCTTTGATGTGTGATCTCATAGAAAATGAACCTACTTGATTTGAGGAAGCCATTCAAAAGAAAGAATGGTCATATGCCATGACAGAAGAATACCAATCCATTATAAAGAATGATGTATGGGAAATAATTCCCAAACTGAAGAGCAGAGTTGTGGTATCTTCCAAATGGTTATACAAGATAAAACATGCTGCTGATGGAAGTATTGAAAAATATAAAGAAAGGTTTGTATCTCATGGATTTTCTCAAAAGGAAGGCATTGATTATGAAGAGGCGTTTGCTCCTGTAGCCAGATACACTTCTATCAGAACCATCATATCTCTTGCAACCAAGATGAAGTGGAAGTTACACTAGATGGATGTGAAAAAAACCTTCTTAAATGGTGTTATTGAAGAAGAAGTGTATATAAAACAACCTCAAGGGTTTGAAGTTGAATATAGAAAGACTCATGTCTACAGGTTGAATAAGGCTCTGTACGGATTGAAGCAAGCTCCTAGCGCTTGGTATGGAAGAATTGGCAGTTTCCTGATGAGCTTGGGCTTTACCAAGAATAAAGTTGATTCTAACCTTTACTTCAAGGTTATGAATGATGAGACAGTTATATTGTTGTTGTATCTGGATGAATTATTCTTAACTGGAGAAGAAAAGCTCATAATTGATTGTAAGAAGAAGCTCACTGCAGAATTTGAGATGAAATACCTAGGGTCGATGCAGTATTTCTTAGGTCTTTAGGTTTGGCAGAGCCTAAAGAAGATCTTCCTTAACCAAGGGAAGTATGCAGTTGTAATACTGAAGAGGTTTAATATGTTGGAATGTAAATCCATGAACACACCCATGGAAACTAAGTTGAATCTCTTGCTTGCTACTTCATTAGAATTGGTTGATGCTACGTTGTATAGACAAATCATTGGATTGTTATTGTATATGGTGAATACTAGGCCAGATATATGTTTTCCTGTGAACACCTTGATTCAGTATCTGGTAGATCCTAGACATGTTCACCTTGTTGTTGCAAAAAATGTGATGAGATACCTTAAGGGCACATTGGAATTTAGTCTCTGTTATAATGGAGATCATGACTTCAGACTTGTTGGTTACATTGATTTAGATTGGGATGGAAGTGTTTCTGATAGAAAGAGCACTTCAGGATGTTGTTTCAGTATGGGGTCAACCATGACTTCATGGCAGAGTAGGAATGAATCCAGTATTGCTCTCATCATGACATTAGTGGAATGCATTGTTGCATGTTCCACCAGTTGTGAAGCCATATGGATTTAGAAGTTGTTGACATGTCTATTTGACCTGGATATGGAAGAAACCATGATTCTATGTGATAACCAGAGTTTCATAAAGATGACGGAGAACCCTGTCTTCCATGACAAGTCAAAGCACAGAGAAATATGGTATCACTACATTCGTGATATGGTGTAGAGGGGCGCTGTAAAGCTCTAATATGTTGGCACAAATGAGTAGGTTGCAGATGTGTTGACCAAGCCTATGTCTCGTGTAAATTTTGAACACTTTCGAAGCAAGCTTGGTGTAGTCTGAAAGGACCTCCCTCGAAAGGAGGAGTGATGCTAATGATACTATGGTATCTTGACCAACAACGGGTAGCTCAGTTATGATTTTATATCCTAGGGGACTGATCATGCCTGGGCAGATCTGGAAGGTTAAGAAAGGATGGTCTGTCAGAGAACCTATGCATGTATATGCTAGCTTTGGTCAGTAGTGGTAGCTCCGTTATGATTTTTATAATCCTAGGGAATCTTATGATTCCTGGGCAGATCTCGAAGGTTCGATAAGGACGGTTTGTCAGAGTACGACGTGGTAGCTCTGTTATGATTTTATATCCTAGGGAATATTATGATTCCTGGGTATATCCCTAGGGACTGTCAGAGTACCACAAAATGTTGTTGTTACAACTGCCTCATTTTGTTGCTATATGATGATGATGATGTTATCTCAGCCTCGTGCTAATGATATTGTTGTTCCAACCTCATGTTGTTGATGATGTTGTTTCTCTAGCCTCGTTCTATGATGCTCCAGCCTAGTGTTGTGATGATGTTGTTGCTCCAACCTCGTGTTGTTGATGATGATGTTGTTTAAGTTGTTGTTATAGATTTTATGCTAATTGATGTTGATGTTTCAGATTCCAGCTCCATGCTGTGAACGATGATGATGATGCTATTCCATCTCCATGCTGTGAATGATGATGATGATGATGATACTCCAACTCCATGATGTGAATGATGATGTTATTGATGATGAGAAAAAATTTCGATGATTTATAGATATGCCAGTCAGTGTTCCAAATGTTGTAGTTGTTGCTTCCCTCTCTCTCTCTCCCGATGATGTTGTAGAATACCCTTCTTGTTAAGGGGGAGTGTTGAAATATTGTAACTGTGAAGTATATTCTACTTATTATTGAGTTATTATCTTATGGATCAATCCCCTTTTGTGGATTGATCATGTCGGGACTTATGTATTACCAAATCCCCTTTTGTGGATTGATCATGTCGGGACTTATGTATTACCAAATCCTCTTTTGTGGATTGGTCAAACCCTAATTATATGATGCTAATTGAGAAGTCAACCCCTAGGGATAATTAAAGTGGCTTTAGCC
The DNA here is from genome assembly GCA_010110895.2 of Picea sitchensis. Classification (NCBI taxonomy): domain Eukaryota; kingdom Viridiplantae; phylum Streptophyta; class Pinopsida; order Pinales; family Pinaceae; genus Picea; species Picea sitchensis. Next base: position 100,732 of record SNQJ01S0016690.1, read on the forward strand.
ACTAAGTGAAGAATTCGGTCTACTTGATGAAGAGACACCACACTAACACTCCTCAACTAGTATAAATAAGAGAGGCTAAAACCTCATTCACTCACTCACTCAAGTCACTCATCTAGTGCGCAAGTTTGAAGGAAGCAACAGTTGCTGGAAGAAGGAAGAGAGAGGCACATTGCTCAGTCTCGGATTTTCTCTAGTGTTTGGTTTATTATCTTGGCATTGTATTGGAAATCTATATTAAGGAATTTTTTGCTGGGTTTTCTCCCCTATGAGGGTTTCCCAGGATAAATGATGTGTACCTTGTGATTGTGTTTCTTTCAGTGATCCTGCTTAAGCTATTATTGTTTAGTAAATTGAAAAAAACTTAATAACAACTCTAAAATTTAACATTTTGAACCCAATAATATATCCAATAATAGTCTTGATGAGGTATTTGCCCTTCCTATTATTATTTTTCAAATGTTTGTTGATGTTCATAATGATCAAAACTTTTCACTTGATGTTTGTTCAAAAGATTCTCACATGAATGAATTTTCACTCTTTTGTAGTTATAATGTATCTTCTATAAATAAAGAGTTGGAGTTGATCATGTATATTTCTAACCTTTCTCTCTTACAATTAACTTTTGTGTTTGTCACTCCATATATAATAATGGTTTTCCAACTCTTTGAACAACTTTGTTGGTTTATAGATAATAGTGAACTTGTAAAAATATTTGTTAATAACACAAAAAGCCTTACTTGTGCAGAATCTGTAATTGATAATGTAAACTATTCCTGTGATACTTATCAATCGAAATTCTATAATAATTATAAGGAAAACAAAATATCAATTGTACAATTAATGTATACTTTTGTCTTGTATATTTTAACTAATCAAGATTATAACTTTGACCTTTCCTCTCAAGATTTGAATTTGAAATTCAACAAACTTATAACTTAGTATGTCGTTTAAGATTTCCAACTCAAATAACATTTAATAAAATAATCAATTTTATGATAGACTAGAATCTTGACTAGAACAATCTTACAACAATAAATATCTAATAAAAAATAACATTTTCATTTTGTATATAAGCTTTGATCAACAAGATTTATTTATTTTTGACTTCGAGGTTTTTTTTCCTTTTGTTTAATTTTTTATTAAATTTGTCAAGTTTAAATTTGACTAGTTACATTGGTTGTTTGACTTCACATAATCTTTTGGAATTCTATTAGTTTAGTTTAGGGCAAATAGTGTACATTTTATTTTTGTTTTCTACTAGTTATATTAGTTATTTTTGTTTGATGTTGTTATTTAAAAAAAAATTTAGCAATTCTTAAATTTCTTTGAAAAATTGATTTGATTTTGTTTTTTAAATTTTTTTAATAAGAGGAAATTTTTCTAGATTACACAAATTGAAATTTTTACTTTGTTATTACTATAAATGGGGTTGTTTTATCTAAAAACATCTAAATCAAGTTTCATATCTTTGGTATTGAATAGTGATTATGATGGAACTCAAAGATTTATTTCAAATTATGATGGTACTCTTTAAGTAAGGAAATAATCTATATTTATCTTTTCTTTGAATCTCACTCATCCCACCACCTTAAAGTAATCTTCTACATTGATTGTTTAAGGGAAAATTTTGGGGTCAATATTTTTTTAGCATGACATCTATTATTTAAAATAAGATTATCTCTTGTACCACCTCGCTTATTTACCCAATTGCATAAATAATTATTTCAAACAAATCAAAATGGATCACAT
>SNQJ01S0016690.1:125403-164388 GCA_010110895.2 Picea sitchensis
GAAACTAACCTTGATTCCTTTTGGGGATACAAAGACAATGTAGAGAGTGAATAAGAAGATGAGAATCTTGAAAAGTTGAAGCATGTTGAAACTGAAAATAGCAAGCTTAGAAACACAAAAATAATACTAAAAGGTGAATTGAGTAGTTGTGAAGAGAATTACAAGCTTGAAAAAACCATTGATAGCTTGAAGGAACAATTAGAATATTATGAGAAATTGAAAGCATAATCGGATCACACAAAAGGGGAACTACTATTGACAATAGAAAAGTTGAAGAAGTTCGAAAAAAGAACTGAAAAATTATATGAGATCCTTAGTAGTCAAAGGTCTCCAAACGACAAGACATGACTATGATACAATGACAGTTTGAAAACAACAAAACAAGAGAAGGAGGATGAAAATGATGAAACCAACACTCCAGAGCAAGTTGAACATCAAGATAGAAGATTGGAATTCAGAAGGAATGAGACATCAAGAGGATCCTCTCCCATCAGTTATGAAAGAAATCATTATGAAGGAAACTACAGAAGAATAGATCGTGAACCTAGATGGACCACACCACAAAGAAGATCACTTACTCCCATGTATCAAAATTTCTTTCTTGGACATTGCTATACTTGTGGAAATTTTGGACACAAAGAAATCTATTGTAGAATCAATGAAAGGAATAACTACACAAGCTACATGAATGGGGGAAATAGTAGATATGGAAATGTTCATAGACCTGTCAACATAAATTATAATCCATTTGACCCATTAATGGATCAAAATATTGTATGCTACAAGTGCAATAATCTTGGTCATAAAACACGAGATTGTAGAGAGATGAAGGAACATAATCCTATGCCAAATGTCCCTATACCAACTACAACATGGAAAAGGAAATAAATTCCACACAATGAAAATTGTTGAATAACATTGGTCACTAAAGAATTCAAAAAAGAAGATGAATCATTCATAGACAGTGGGTGCTGATCTCATATGACCGAAGATCAAATCAAATTTGTTATCTTGAAGAAAAATGGTGGAAATGTTGCATTTGGAGATGACTCATCTACCAAAATACTTGGAAAAGGAACTGTAAATATTGGAAGTGAAAATGTAAAAGCATGAAAAGTCCTATTGGTTGAAGATCTGAATCATAATCTCCTCAGTGTCAGCAAAATATGTGATCAAGGATACACTATTACGTTTGACTCCTGAAAATGTAAAATCAGAGAAAATAACTCAGGAAGGTTGGTTGCAACTTCAACAAGAAGACCAACAAACATATACATCCTATACATGAAGAAGAGAGAGAAGAAATAAGCCACACAAAAGGATTCCAAGGAAGAAAAAGTCCCAAAGACCAAAACTAAGGATGGAGTATTATTGAGTGCCTCATGTTCAGGGGGAGCAACCCCAAAGAAGAAGGTCACCTTATGCCATTGAAATCAGGGGGATAAACCCCACCCTTTTCCTTTGATGTAAAAGGGGTAGAGAAATTGGGATCATGATGACATGGGGAGCATGCATGTTTCCATCAATGACAAAGGGGGAGATTATTGGAAGATTGGTTGTTGTCATTGATGTCAACCCTAGCCATTGGCTTTTGGACCCCACAGTTGATCGAAGTAGATAAACATGAAATAAATTACATATGCAGATACAACTCCCATGGATGGATAATATAAGTCACTTCTCTTCCGGTGGTATGTGGCAGGTCACGTGGATCCTCACGATTGAGGATAAATGAATTTTTGAAGATGACAATGTGAATTGAAGTAGAAAGTACATGTCATCCCTGATGTTAAAAGGAAGTTACATAAATGGTATAAATAAATCTCATTATACATTCATTTTTCAACACACACAAGTTTTTTAATGAACAAGGATATATAAGTCGAATTTCAGAGGAAATCTGAAGTAAAGAAGGCCGAATTTCAAGGGAGGATGAAGTTTTTTGGTGATGTGTTCTAAGGTATGTTATTTACAGGTCATCTTACCATTTTATCTATAACTTTGTTTCTAGAATGATTCAAATGGTTAAATTTGTAGGCCATTGAGAAGACATATCTAGGTACATGTGGTAAAAATTTTAGCTCTTTATTCGCTATAACTTTGGAGATACACTATGTGGAAGATAAGGTTTTTGACTAGTCCTAACGCTAGTCATAAACATGTGTTCCGGGTAAAACAACCATAACGTCTTCATAGAGAATCAAAATTAAGTGATACCAATTGCATTAGAAAGAGTATGGGCTTTAGTTTCCTGTGTACAAATTTCAGAATCTGATGTTAAAAATTGAGCACGGGGCATGATGTACAAGTTTTCTCTCTTAAATAAACCATAATTGAATAANAATGGAGAGGTCATCTCTCTCTTGATATTGGAGAATTGTATCTTCCTTTTGGAGGTTTATCCCTCCCTTTATATTTGGAAGCTATAGATTCCCTTGGAAGTCATTACTTCTCTTGAACAATAACTATTGATTATTTCTCATATATTGTGCATGGTGTATTGTGGTGTATTGGTGTAACTCTTCTACTACATTGCTCATTGGATATAATTGCATATATAATCTGGTTGAAGTATAAGTTGAAAAAGTTTTTAAATTATACTTGATACTGATTCACCCCGCTCTCAGTATCAACAGTTTTCACTAATCCAAAAAATATTTAATCATGGTTACATTAACAAATAAGACATATTAAAACCACCTATTATGGTTACCTCCATAAAAAATAACTAAACCCTTACACAACCCATAATTACTTGATAAGCCTATTAATATTATTAATATATAACTTGAACATATCCAAATTTAGGTCCAATGACTAAGATTTGTAAGTACATATAGTGTCCTAGATTTCAACAAGGAAGAAATCCATAATGGTTCAAATATAATAGATGTCATAGCATATTTCTCCTATTATTTTCACTTGAAAGACATTAAAAATAAATGGATTCATCCATATGTTTTATGGTTTAAATTGTTGAGCTACTTGAAATAACTAAGTTAACTTGTCACCTAAAAATGTACATTCATATGGGTTAACCTACTCTATCACTGATCAATCCTAAGAAAATCAGAAATCCAATTTCCTATTACCAACCCAAACCCACATTTTATTGAAACTAGATAGTGGCACAAAAAAGTATTGTTCATTAATCATTTCAAGAATAACACAGATTTCTAAAGAAGGCCAATGGAATGGAATTATTAGAGAAGGATCCATCGTGAATCACACCCAAAAAACTTATGGATGTTGGTTATGAGACTTGAATGTCAATCATTTCTTAGCACTTCAAAAGCAATGTTTTTCATTGGTTTGATAGTTAGAGGTCTCATTTGAAATTGGAAAATAAGATTCCTCACGATTGCAATACAAATCTGTTAAATTTTTTGATTTTCAGATCTGATAATTATTGCCTTATGATTTAAATGCTACTCTTATCATAGAATAATTACACACTGTAAAACTCAACAAGACCTAGTGAACTTGATGAGAGGTTATTGTAAGTAAATATTATATGAGATTATTTATATATTTATACATTATATTATAAATATATTATTTATATATTCTATTTATGTTGATGATTATTTCCTCACATGCACATCTAATTAATATAAATCACTCCATCCTGGAGAAGGAAATGTGAGAGCACCTCGATTATATCCACTCCTCCTCGGGAGAAATACTATGCCTAGGCCATTCACCCCTATAAAATATCTGTGAGTAAACAAGTCATTTTTTTTTATCAAATTAACATGACCAATCTGGAAGAATGTCTACCCGATGTTGCTAACTGGAGAAACATAGACACCCTGGGCCATTCACTACTAGCCAAATCAACATGGTCCCGTGAGTGAATGTATCATCCTTACTTGGTCAAATAAGCATGGCCAATCTGGGAGAATGTTTGCCCGATGTTGAAACATCAACACTCCCTCTCAACGAGGGAGACATTCTGCATTACGCCAAACTTGTCTCTGAAGTATACAAAGTTCTCCCTAGACAAAGGCTTGGTGAGAATGCCCGCAATATGCTCATCTGTGGATATGTACTGGATATTTACTGGTCCCTTCTATACCATGTATCATATGAAGTGATACTTGATCTCAATTTGCTTCAACATGTCATGAAATACTGGATTTTCTAAAATCTTGACACAACTTTGATTATGACAGTGCATTAAGTTCATCTCTATCTCTTGATCAAATAGCCCTGTAAGAAGTTTCTGAAGCCATACTACTTCACGACTTGCAACAATGGCTATGATATACTCCACTTATATTGTATTGAGTGCTACAGAAGTCCACTTCCTACTAAACCAAGATATCATAGTTGATCCTAAGATGAAGCAACACCCCAATGTGCTCTTTCTGTCCACTGCACTCCCTACCTAGACAAAATCATTATATCCATGCAACCTCACTTCAAAACTTGAGTAATTTCTCAGAGCATATCCAACTATACCACGTAGGTACCTCAACACATGCTTTGCTGCAACCCAATAGAAGTGCCTCGACTCAACCATAAACTGGCTCAGGGTGCTCACTGCAAAGTAAATATCTATCATGGTGTTAACCAGGTACATCAAGGATCCAATCAAATTCATTTACATAGTGGGATACACCAAATCTAAATATGAAGTGGAATCGCTAAACTTCTTTATATTTGTCATCATAGGTGTAGCCATGGATTTGCAATCCATCATACCGAATTTGCTCAAGATCTCAACTATGTACTTCCCTTGTCCGAGGAATATCTCACCTAGTCTCTGCCACACCTCCAATCCCAATAAATAATGCATCAAGCCAAGATCCTTCATCTCGAACTTAGAGGAAAACTCCTTCTTGCACTGATCGATGAATCAGTGCTCCCGTAAGAAACAAGTCATCAACATATAACACCAAGATCAAAGGATCACCATCAACAACCTTGTAGTAAAGGTTTGGATTTTCTTCACTCTTGGTTAATCCCAAAATCATCAAGTATCCATCAATCTTGGATTACCATGCCTTGGGTGCCTACTTGAGTCCATACAAGGCCTTTTTCAATATCCAAACATGAGACTCCTTCCCATGTATCACAAAGCCCTGAGGTTTCTCTATGTACACTTCCTCCTCAATCACACTATTGAGGAATGCAGTCTTCACATCAATATGATGTAATCTCCAACCCATAAATGAAGCAAGAGAAATAATAGTCCCGATGCAAGTGTACTTGGTGATTGGAGCAAACATCTCCTCATAGTCTACTCCCTCTTTCTGAGAGAATCCTCTCATCACAAACCTCGCTTTGTACTTATCGATGCTTCAATCTACTGCATGCTTGATCTTATAGATCCACTTGGAAGTCACTACTGACTTCCCCTCTGGACTCAGAACTATCTCCCACACATCATTCTTCATGATGGACTGCTACTCTTCCATCATGGCATCCTTCCAAACTTGTTGGCCTACTGCCTCCTCATAAATGGAAGGTTAAGAATCAATGATGTGTCTCATCAATGATGCCACATAACTTGAGAACCTATGAGGTCATTTTATCTCCCTAAAATTACCACTGGTAGCTGCATGCCCCTCTACATCCTTCAAAGTATCATGAAGTCGTATTGGCCTCTTCCTAGTTTCTGGAACAATGACTCTAGGTGGGTCCATTGGTTCAGTTGGCCCGACTGACTTCTCCTGACAGTACGAAGGATGATCAACTGGAACATAGGAAATTGATCCCACATCCTTCGGAGGCTCCTTCTCCTCACTATCGATCTCCATGTGAGACTCTCTGGACCTCCTGAAGGCTATCTTCGTTAAATGTGACATCCTGACTTACCTCTATCTAGATCTATCATGGAATGTAGATTCTGTAATCCTTTGATGTATCATTTTATCCAACAAACATCCCCTTCTTCCTAGAAGGCTCCAAATTCATCCTCTTCTCTTTGGACATGTGGATGTAGACTAGACAACCAAATATCCTCAAATGAATGACCTCTATTTTCACACTTGTGAAAGCTTCTTCAGGAGTCTTGTCCCCCAAGATCCGGTGAGGACTCCTGTTCTATATGTACACAGTTGTACTGGATGCCTCTCCCCATAAGAACAGGGGTAAATCCTTATCATGAATCATGGCTTTGGCAACCTCTACAATGGACATGTTCTTTGTCTCTACAACTTCATTCTGTTGTGGGTTGGAAGGAATAATCAACTCCCTCTTGATCACTGCCTCCTTGCAGAAATCACTGAATTCCATGGAAATGTACTCTCCTCCATTATATAACCTCAAAACCTTGATCTTCTTCCCTATCAAGTTCTCTACCCGAGCCTTGAACTCCTGGAATATGCTGAAGACTTCATCCTTGGTCTTCATGAAGAATATCCATGTCTTCCGAGAGAAATCATCAATAAATATCACATAGTACATGAATCCACCAAAAGATGCAAATATCTTAGGTCCACATACATCTGAATGTACTAGATCCAATATCCCCTTAGACCTATTGTTAGTAATCAAAAAATATCCCTTGGAATTCTTACTAAGTGCACATCCTATGAAAATGTCATCATGCTCTACCTAAAGCTCTGGAAGTCCCATGATCATCCTCTTCAATGCTGGTAAAGACCTGTAATGTAAGTGTGCAAATCTTCGATGCCATAGCTCACAAAAACTAATTTTGTCATGTACCAATGCATGGGATGGTCATCCCAACAATCCATATATACCTACCTCTGAAACACCAATCACTATTGTGGAGTCTATAACATCTCTGTTAGTTACCATAGTGCGATTGGTCACAACTTGCAGAGAAACAAAAAGTTACCAAAAGAGATGGCCACACTATGTAGTGTGATCCTTAAGGTGGGCACACCCTGTAATTAGGAAAATCACGACCAAAGGGAATGTGGTCTCTCTGTGTGCACATGACGCTTGTGACCATGACCGTACAATTGCAAAAAATAAAATATCTAAAAAATATCTATCATATCTGGCACTGAAAGATTTTAACTAGCTCTAGAAAAAGACTTATACTAATTTGGGTACTGAAAGCTTTTAACTAGCTCTTATACCATGTTGAATTTTCAGATTTTCAGATTTGTTAATTATTGCCTTATGATTTAAATGCTACTGTTATCATAGAATAATTACACACTGAAAATCTCAACAAGCCTTAGAGAACTTGATGAGATGTTATTGCAAGTAAATATTATATGAGATTATTTTTATATTTATACATTATATTATAAACATATTATTTAGATATTGTATTTATGTTGATGATTATTTCCTCACATGCATGTCTAATTAATAAAGATCACTCCATCCTGGAGCAGGAAATGTGAGAGCACCTCGAGTCTATTCACTCCTTGTTAGGAGAAAGACTACACCTAGGCCATTCACAACTAGCAAAGATCCATAAGTAAATGAGTCATTTCCTTTGGTCAATTCATCATGACCAATATTGGAGAATGTCTGCCCGATGCTGCTAACTAGAGAAACATCAACACCCTAGGCCATTCACTACTATCCAAATCAACATGGCCCCGTGAGTGAATGTATCATCCTTGGTCAAATCAACATGACCAATTTGGGAGAATGTATGCCCGATGCTGAAACATCAACAAAATCAAGGTGAGCCCTTACTATTTGTGAAGGTAGTGCATTTAAAGTATCCAAATAAATTACAATAGGGAAAAAAGTAACTCGGTAGTGCATTTATTTTTTTCTAAAAACTTAGTTTCCAATAATATATAACATATAGAGTTAGGAAATCTTAACATTTGCATAGGTAGTTAGGAATACCATAATAAACAATTTTGATAAATTAAATGTGCTACAATATTCAACTTAGAAGGCTTTATAAATTTGATGTTTTGAGAATGTCCAATTTATTTATGAGAAATCAATTATAATGTTGTTGTGTTTCTATAGGTTTCCATTTCAAAGAGTGGTGAACCATGTCCACTTGTGATGGACATAGAACCACATTCCTAGCTATCATGTGTCCAGTTAAATCTTGTTTTAATATTAAATCTGTTATCTTATTTTGGTTAAATTTAATGTTTGTGTACTAATAAAAATATTATAAATGTGTATATAGGTTGGTTCATTATTCGGTTAGTCACCACTACCCCCTTTTCACATATCTCATACATGCACACCATATTTCCTATGGCACACGACGAGTATAGTGCTTAGCCACTTTGCCCCAACACTTGGGATTCCATTCCCTACCCCCCTCACCAAGGTACTTTATCCCATCCTACAACCCATGGGGGTTTATGTTGAGCATATGTTGTCATTGATGTCAACATGGTGCAAAGGAAGAGGAAGTGCACGAAAGGCTTGAAGTGCACATAGACATTGTTAAATCCTAGGTTTGCATCTCTTCCTTCTACTCATCAAACCATCATGCTCATCTATCAACCTAGCCCTTAGTTAGTTTTTCTTCTTCACTGTGTGTTAAGTCATTTTGTTTTTAGTCATCCCTTCTTTGCTTATGATTAGTTGTTTTAATTTTTTATAAGATTAAGTCAAGTCTTGATTTGAGTTTGGATAAGTTATATCACCATGGTTTATATCATTGATGGATCACAAGGATTTAACTTAAGCCTATAAGTGTAAAACTGTTGATTGCAAGAATGCCAACATTCTTGCAATCAACAAACAAACTCTCTTTTATGAGTTTTTATGGTTTAAAAAATATTTCAAAGTTTGAAAAAAAGTGCGTTGGCACCCAAATCGGGCTTACATGTTTCTATTACCCTCGAAATCGTGCACATTGTTCCCCTCTACAGTTTACATTGCAGTTTTTGAGTGAAACCTAAGCAACATATATCCTCGACCACCATTGTCAACACAAGTAGTTAGGGCACGATGATACCACCACAAGAGCGTTGGAAGCTAAGAAGGATTGAGCCAAAGGGGCTTCAGTTGTTCAAGGCCATACCAGATATTAGTGACATTTTTATCAGGGGTTTATAAAAATATTGGTTCTTTTTTCTCTCAATGAATTGGGCATGTCTTGGACATAATTTCTAGAATCTCTAGGGTTACAGGATGAAGTTCCAGACACTTAGCAACCAAAAAAGAAGGAAATTGATCAACACTAAGAAGAACAAGAGGTTGAATTTCCCCAGGAATATAAGGTTTCCACAGAACTTGGGAGTTCATCCAAAGTCACCCAACACACCAAATAAAAGACCTTACTTGCAAAAAGAAGAACCAGATCAGACAAAGAAATATTTATCATTCCAGAGAAAGACGGATAAAAGTTCATAGTTAAAGATAAATTCAAATTATCAGTTCTCGTCATCATTCCAGGGAGGGAAAATAGCGATCCATTTACGATCAAAACATAGCAAATCTTCCAAAACCGTTTAAAACCCACTTCCAGAATGGGTCCATTTACCTTATTTGTGAGTGATTTTCCAATTTTCTCAACGATTTGGGAGAAATTATTGTCTGATAAAAACGAGATTTTCAGAATATTGTTTTCACATGCCCAATCATCACCAACAAATGAGCCTAAGTGCCATATGTACATTAGGGGATYGTGCAATATATAAGTATTAAGCAATACYGTTCTTTTTAATATAGCAATCTTATGTTTTCACAGATTGGATATTTATGTGTTACACCATTGAAGATCAACACCTTAGTTCTTGACATCTTATTAATTTGTTTATGTATCTACTTCTATTTTTGTAAGCTGAAAKCTCAGATTGCAACCATATTCTATTACATGCTACAAAGAAGTCAAAGTTGACATTCAATTTCAAGAACTCCAGTTTGAAATTTTCTTTGCACATTGATTAGAATGCCAAAATTCCACCATTCTGGTGTCGATTGGAGAAATCAGGATGGAGGGCTGGGAAGACCTGAATTACTATCGATCATTTTACTATCTGGATGGAGTATAGTTGATTCTTAGATGATGGCTCTACATTTTGGTTACTGATTTTGATTTATCTATGATGGGCACTTGGTGTCATTGCATAATTGCTTGATAATGCAATTGATGAGATATAAAATGGGAGCAAAGTAAAGGAAGCGATCAAGCCTAAAATTGAAGGTGATAGGGATACTAATGACAATAATCAACAAGTGAAAGTCCTCAAACAACAGAATGATAGAATGAGGAAAAAAATTCAAGATTTACAACAACAAAACCAAGCTCTTGAGATGCAACATCCAAAACTACACAAAAAATATCAAAAATTGCAGAAAAAAAACACCAAAAAAACCTGCATGTTCATGAAGGAGATCATCTGATGTCTCCTTCCATCAACAAGCTAGAGAATTTATGACCTGTTCCAACTTGGTATACCAATGTTAGAGGTTTTTCTCCAATTATTGACATACATGTGCATTCATGCAAAGTCAACAACAATATCCATTACTCCAGAAAAAGAGGAAATTCCTCAAAGGAAGTTGAGGTCATCCACAGTGAAACAGAGGGACAAAGAAAGTGATAAAGTTTATGTCATAAATTATGTGGGAAAGGGAKAAAATAAGGCCAACCCAATAGTCCAATCATCTCTCGAASATCTTGAGGTTGAACTTGTTCTCATTACTATGCAGGTAGACAAAACTCCCAAATCAAAAGCAAGCAAACTGAGGAGGAATAAGCATGTCAGTCCTGATATTGTTGCAATTGAATTTGTGTTGATAGATACCCATATTGAATAGMTCCCTTTGGAAAAACAAAGCAAAAAGAGGAAGGGGAGCCAGGTCTAAGAAATTCCAAGCAAACCCAATCAAAAGAACAGGCTAACCAACCAGTTGAGGTTGAACTCCAAAGCCATGTTTGATCCATCCATCAAAGAGAAAAATCCCATAGTGATTGAAGATCAAGATGCTGATGAAGACCTCTCTGAATTTTCCAACATGGAGGATATGGCCATACACACCTTGAATAGGATGACCAGGGACAAGACCAAGCATAAATGCAACCAAGAGGAGACCTTAGGTGTTAAACCTATTGTTTTGGAGAGAGTATATTGCTTATCCAGACCTTGAGCATGATTTTGGAGACATAGGTCTAGAAAAAGAGCATGTCCCAGAGCATATTTTAGAAGAGATCAAAGAATATTCATTAAAGGGATTTATTACTGGCTAAAAAAAGTAGAAATTCTGAGCATCATATTTTGGGATTAAGTTGTGAGAAAATGGTAAGGAATTTGAAAAAAGTGTTAAAAACCCACTTCAGGAATTAAGCAATTTAGCCTAAACATGAATGGTTTTCAAAATTTTGCAACGATTTAGGAGAAAAAATGCTCTGATAAAAATGAAATTTTCCAGAAATTAATTATTTCCAGATTGATGGACACTTGGCAGAGTATTCCACAACTTTGGTCAATTTCCAAATTTCCAGGGCACCTAGCAGCAGTGGATGGAAGTTAAGAGACCAATGACAGATCTGAAGGATTTTTTTTCCAATTTATTGCAGTTTATTCGAAGATCTCATTTATTTTTAGTTCATTAACCAGTTCGAGTTGTTGAAGACTTTTGTTATGCAACTCCTGCACTCTAGTTATCAACAATAGCTCTAGTTACATTGATAGAATATTTTTGGTTTAGTTAGAGATACTACTGCCACTTGTAATAAATTGCTTCTTTTGATAAGAAATTTTTTTTTTATTAAGGTCTAAGTGATGGGGAGTTATCTCCAAAAACTAGCACTTAAAATCTACTTCACTTAGTCTAAAGAAGTGTTCATGGATTGTAATCATAATTGAATGGTGAAGTTGATATCTACATGTCTAAATGTAATGCAGATTTTAACTCTAGAACTTAGATCTGAGATGGGTATTTGAACCGTCTCTTGATGGGGATAAATAAATGAATCTATGAATGTAATAGGGCTCAACTTTTTGGGGATCAAGCATCATGATTTTGGCTGAGATTTTAAATGTAAAAGTTTCCCACCTGGTGAATATAATTTTTGGTGACAAACTATTTCTTCTCAAATCTTGTTTGTCTTATTATCTTATTTGAATGCAAGTGAAATGAATGAAATTCATTGTTTCTTTTCCTTTCATCTATTGTCTCAATGAACAATTTATTGTCATACAACCTGATTTCAGCTATTGTTTCAGTAAATTGTTTATTTCCATGCACCCTGTTTGGAGAATTTGTGTTCAGGTACATGTTTTAGATCTGAAATATTATTTCAATTTTGAAATTTCATATATAAAGTAACAAACTATATGCTTGCTAGTATTTCCTCTGTTTTATCTTTATATCTTGTCTGCTTACCAGAATGCATGCCACCAACTAACTTAAACCTTGTAGTTGATGTTTTTGAATAACCCAACAAGATACATGTCCTTAAGAGCCCATTCATCAGCTGGCCATTAAAAAGATCAACCAAACCTATAAAAAATCAATTCTTCCAACAACTGAGGTGGCCTAGCTCTTCCCTTAGCAGTCTGGTGCAAACCTTAGGACTAATAGACAGTATTGCGCAAAGTTGGTGCACAAACAAAGGAAGTGCACAAAAGGATTCTTTATACTGCACTATTGTAGATCTACATGAAATGGAACTCCTATAACAATCATGAAAGGTTGAAAACAAAAGTGCATAGAAGGATTGGAGGACGAATGGATCAACGATGCAAAATAAATCACATAAGTGATTGAGTCTTCCAGGAGTGCGTGTAGAATAGGAAGATAACCTATGATGTAGTTCAAAATTGAAGTGGAATGCTACAATTTCCCTTGTCCGTGATCACATAATGACTCAATGGATGTTTATGCCACAACACGATGATGTTTTGACCAAGCCACAAGTGACAGAGTGAACTACGAAGAAGTGTGTGGAAGATTGCATAGATGAAAATATACAGGGCTCCTTGAGCCGATGCAATGAATGGTGCAGTGGAGTGTGATGAGATGAAGTCTGAAGTAGAATGTGACCGAATGAGTCACTAGGGGCACTTACAGTCTTATGCCGTGATTCAGTAAGAACACTGTAGGACAAGTGAGACAAGATGAAAACTTGTGACTTGAGTCTTTCTCTCTAGTTCTATATACACAATGGATTATGTGTAGACCATGATGAAATTATTACATCATTCTTCAAGAGATGCTCGGATAATCTGGAGCACAGTCGTAGGAATACTTGGTCCATTTGATTTAGTGAACGTTTGTCTAAAATGTAACAGTCATGCATCCACATACTTTATTTAAAAAAAATTGTAACTGACATAATTTTTATATGGTCAAAGTTTGCCCATAATATAACCGTCATACTTTATTTAGACAAAATCATAATTGACAGGATTTTGATGTGCTCAAATTTGTCCACATTGTAACTATTACACACCCACATATAGGAAGGTGAACTCAGGAAAATTAGTATAAGTATGGATGTTTTTTGATTGTGGAGGTGGGTGTGTGAAGTGAGGTGGAAGAAGATATTGTAACAGTTCATAGGAACATAAATGTAAATTTTGTCAGGATGTGTTGAAATATTTAGTGATGTAACATATTTTTCTGAGTTTAGGGTGGCAGGGTGGTGCTAGGGTGAGTCGAAGATCATGGAGGGTTGAAATCCTCATTTTGTAACATGTTGGTGCCTAAGAGGATTGGTGTCCTCATTATCTATTATGGGTTGGTGCCTGAGAGGATTGGTGTCCTCGTTATCTGTGATAGGTGGGTGCCTGTTGAGCTGAAAATTTATAACTTGTAAGTTGGTGCTTGCAGAAGAACATAAAGAATATGTTATGTGGTTTTTTCCCGCATTGGGTCTCCACGAAAAAAATATTTGTGTATTGTGTTCACTGTGTTTTTTTTATTTATTCTTGTATCTGTCATTAAGTGTGCACTTATAAATAACTTAGATCACTATGTTGATTTCTGCTTGTATCTGTCATTAAGTGTGCATTTCTAAATAACTGAACTAGTTGAAAGGAAAGAAAAATACAGAAGGTTAATGCAATATTTTTCACCCTCCCCTCTCAGTATTGTTGTGAGTATCAACAATTGGCATTAGAGCACATGTTCCTTCAATTACAATCTAACATCTTGAAGGAATATCACACAAAAAGTATGGTCAGTCAAGATTGTTTTTCAACTAGACCTCCCCTGTTCAATGGAATACATTTCGAATTTTGGCAAATTAGAATGAATACCTACTTGATGTCTCTTGGTATGGAAGTCTAGCAGAGTGTGTTAGATGGTTATAAAATCCCAACTACTCTTCCAATTGATGGAGCTGGTAAGAAATATTACTATAGTAATGAAAAAGCTATGAATTTTATCCAAGGAGGAATTGTAGAAACAAATTTTTTTAAAGTGATGTTGTTGGAATGTAGTTGGAATCCGCAAAGGAAATATAGGACAAACTGGTAAAAAATTATGAAGGAGACGAGAAAGCGAATTTGGCCAAAACTCAATCTCACAAAATGCAGTTTGAAAGCCTAAGCGTGAGTGAAGGTGAAAATATTTTAGGTTTCTTTCTCAAAGTGGATGAGACTGTAAACACCATGAAAGGGATAGGTGAGGAAATTAAAGTATATATGGTAGTTCATAAGATATTGAGATATCTTCCCTCAAGAATTGATGCAAAGGTCTCAAATATAGAAGAAATGCATGAACTAGAAAAACTAAATATGGATAGGCTCCATGGAATTCTGACTGTTTATGAGATGAGAACTAGGAAAGAACAACCATATCTAAAGGAAACAATCTTCAAAGCATCAGTAAAATTGTCAATATCTCAAGATCACGATTCATCAAAACACTTCTTAGATGAAGAAGAAGATAACTTTGTGAGGAAATTGAAGAGGGGCTCTAGAAAATATAAAGGTATGTTACCATTTAAATCCTTTCATTGTGGTAAAGTTGGTCATTTTGGCTCTAAATGTCCTTTTAAAGGAAATAACACCAATGAAGAGGAAAAAAAAGGAAAGGATAAACCCAACAAATTAAAAAAATATTTTAAAAGGAATAGTTTTTATTCAAAGGAGGATAGCAACAACTCTCACGAAAAAGAAGACGAGCCATATCTAATCCAGGATGAAAAAATTCTCATGGATTTGGAGCAACGCAAATCTGATAAAACATACACAGAAGAGTGTGAAGATGTAGTAGACATGGCAGGATAACTCATTAGTGCTCTGGAGGAAATCTCTCGACTCAAGAAAAAGAATACACTAAGAAAAGAACAATTGCAGGTCTACAAAGATGAATATAATAAGGTTAGTGAAGAAATAGTCATCTTAAAAAATCATCTAGAAGAATCCAAAAGAAAGGAAGAAGTATTGGTCAATTAGATAAAAGAAAAGGAGAATATCCACAAAAACTAGAAGAAGAAATAGTTTCATTAAAAAATATATAGAGAGAAATCCAAGACTCAAATACAATTCATAAAAGGATTCTGAAACTCTATATAACATTCTAAGCAATCAAATATCACCGGATGACAAGACATGGATGGGATATAAGGAAAGTTTAAAAATTTTCAAAGGTGAGTCAAGCACCAACATGACAACCAGTGAGAAGGCCTACAGGCTATGAAAATTCTCTCAAGGGAAACAACAGTTATCCTAACCAAGCAAAAGATGAAAAGAAGAAGCAATCATAATTGAATCAACCCAACTTTGAAGCAAGGAAGCAACATTTTCCTGAATCTTATCAAGTTGTAAGCCAAAGACCGATTCCTAAAAGTAAGTTTTTCATTCCAAAGCATCTAAATTTTTTCTATTTATATTGTTTCTCTTGTGGCAACTTTGGACATAAGGATGCAAGTTGCAAATTTTTAAGATATAACAAAATTATAGGAAAGAGATTCAACAAACCTCAAAAGGCTATGGTTCAAAATTCTTTCAATAATTCCTTCTCTCCTTTACTAAATGACCCTAATTACCACATATGTAATAATTTTGGACTCAAGGCAAGTGAATGCAGAAGCAAGTTGTTTCCTATCTTTAGGAAATATAGAAAATAAGATTTTACCAAGGTTTGGAGGAAGTAAAACAAAAGTGAAGAAAAATGTGGAATATCTCTATATTCCAAAAATCAAGAAAATCAATGGTACATTGACAGTGGCTACTCCAAACACATGACATGAGACAAAAGTAAGTTTGAATTATTAACTGAAGAAAAAGGTGGTAATGTCACTTTTGGAAACAATGCTCCAACAAGATTCAGAGGAAAATGAATTGTTTTATTAGATGAAGATAAAAATGGAAAGACCAAAGCACAAAATGTGTTGTATGTTGATGTTCTAAAACATAACTTATTAAGTGTAAGTCAAATGTGTGACCAATGAAACAATGTTCATTTTCATTCAAGAGTTTGTAAGGTAATGGATGCGAATACAAAGAAGAATGTTGTTAAGGCAGTCAAAAACTTAGGGAATGTGTATGTTCTAGAAGAAGGTAAAGAAAAATGTTGCATTGGTAAAACTAATGAGAGATGGCTTTGGCACAAAAGACCATGTCATATTAGTTTTAATCATCTTGTTAAATAGGAATAAAAGATGCTATGAGATATATGCCTAAGATATTCAAACCATAAAATATTGTTTGCAAGTCATGTCATTTTGGAAAACAATCAAGAGTTCAATTCAAGAAAAGAGAACACTCCACCACTCGACCTCTTGAGCTGATTCATACATATCTTTGTGGCCCTATGAGTACACAATCTCCTTAAGGTGAAATAAATTTCATTCTTCTAATTGATGAATATACCAGAATGGCTTGGGTTGGATTTTTGAGGCATAAATTCAAGGCTTTTGAAAAATTTAAAATCTTCAAAGCGCAAGTAGAAAATGAAATGGAATAAAAAATCAAATGCCTAAGATCAAAAAGAGGAGGAGGATTCACATATGATGAATTCAATAGTTTTTGTGAAAAATATGGGATCAAGAGACAATTTTCTATTGCCAGAACCCCTCAACAGAATGGAGTAGTGGAAAGGATGAACATAACAGTTCAAGAAATGACCAGGGCCATGCTTGATGAATCATAAGTACCCAAAAACGTTTGGGGAGAGGTTGTTCAAACTACTGTCAACATTATCAATAAGGCACACATAAGAGTAAATATTGATAAAACACCTTATGAGCTATGGCATGGAAGATCAACATCAATAAAGAACTTCAAAACTTCTGGAAGAAAATGATACATTAAAAGAAATGAAGACAACTTAGGTAAGTTTGATTCTAGAGTTGATGAAGAAATTCTCCTAGGATACTCCTCTAGAAGTAAAGGATACAAGTGCTATAACAAAAGGCTCCATAAGCTAATTGAGAGAATAAATGTAAAGGTATATGAGGGACCACTTCATTTGGTGACATATCAACACCATAATGAGCAATATGATGAACCAATCAACAATGAGTTACGAGATGATGGAATGGGCGAGCAACAAGAAAAATAGGATTAAAAAGAATAAGAGAGAATGGAAACATCACAGCCAAAGACCCCATGAAGGTATGTTCAAAACCATCATCCAGAAAGACATATTCCTGGAAATAAGGAAACAAGTGTACAAAACAGAAGAAAACTTATAGATACATCTACCTCTACGAATTTTGCATTGTTGTCCATGATTGAACCCCAAGATTTTGTGCAAACAAGCGAAGATGATCACTGGCTCAAGGCCATGAATGAAGAACTATACCAAATAGATAAAAATAAGACTTGGGATCTTGTTCCAAGACCAAATGACAAGAATGTAATTGGAACTAAATGGTTATACATAATCAAGCTAAATAAAGATGGACAAATAGTTATAAACAAGGTCAGATTAGTATGCAAAGGGTATGCTCAAGTTGAAGGAGTGGCATTTGAAGAAATTTTTTCTCCTGTTGCAAGAATTAAAGCTATCAAGATGTTTTTGGATTTTGCATGCTACAAAAAATTCAAAGTTTACTAGATGGATGTCAAATCAACATTTTTAAATGGAGACCTTTAGGAAGAAGTTTATGTGGAGCAACCTGAAGGTTTTCTCCCTATTGACAAAAAGAATTACGTATGTTGACTAAATAAATCTATGTATGGGATAAAACAGGCTCCAAGAGCTTGGTATTATAGACTGGACATGTATTTGCACCGACAAGGATTAAAAAAGGGAATTGCTGATAGCAACTTATACATCAAGACCGAAGGTAACGATCTGTTAATTATTGTGGTGTATGTTGATGATATTATTTTTGGCAGTAATATTGAATTAATGAGTAAGAAGTTTGTAGTTGTAATGAAACAAGAGTTTGAGATGTACATGTTAGGAGAGCTCTCCTTATTTTTTGGGTTACATATTCATCAGTCATAAAAGGGAAATTTCATTTCTCAAGGTAAATATCTCATGGAAATATTAAAGAAATTTGACATGGAAAACTGTGCACCAGTAAGCACTTTAATCATTATCAGTTGTAAACTCAACAAGGATGATGATTCTCCAGAAGTAGATCAAACCATGTACAAATATATTCTAGGAATTTTACTCTATCTCACAACTTCAAGGCTTGACATCATGCAAGCAATGGGTCTAGTAGGTAGATTGCAAGCCAATCCTAAGGAAACTCATGTTCTTGTAGTCAAAAGAATATTCAAGTATTTGCAAGGCATTCTTGATTATGGATTGTGGTATCCAAAAAACACAGACCTCGTTCTCAAAGCTTATAAATATGCATATTGGGAAGGAGGTATTGATGATAGAAAAAACACTAGTGGAGGTGCGTTCTTCCTTGGCAGTTGTTTAGTATCCTGACTCGACAAGAAACAAACTTCCTCTTCTCTCTCTACAACTGAAGTAGATTATATAGCTGCAACATCCTGTTGTACGCAAGTGTTGTGGATAAAGATCAATCTCAAGGATATTCAAGTTTCATGTGATCAACCTGTTTCTATCATGTGTGAAAATATGAGTGTTATTAATCTCTCCAAAAATCTTGTTCAACACTCTAAAACTAAGCATATCCCCATCAAGTATCACTTTCTCAGAGAACAAGTTCAGGATCAAGTGGTTGAATTAGAATATGCTCCTTCCAAAGAGAAGATTGCAGATATCTTTACCAAGCCATTACTTAGGGACTCCTTTGAGTACCTCAGAGAGAAGTTGGGAGTCCTTCCCACTCCTAATTCAGGTGCATAAATACTCATGACAGGTTGGAGGCTGATGAAAAACCTGCCCAACCTTAGGGGGAGAAACGTAAGAAATTGAGAAACAATCAATACATCCTTTTGATAGGGGGAGTCACTCTCAAGATTTGCGCAGTCAGAAGGCCGATTCCCTTTCCATTGATGTCAAAGGGGGAGAAACATATAGCTATGACAAAGATGATCACACAACAAGGGGGAGTGAAGGCCATAAGAACACACTGACAGGGGGAATAGCTCAACAATAAGAGTTTCCATCAATGACAAAGGGGGAGTTTTTTGAGCATATGTTTTCATTGATGTCAACATGGATGTTACAAGGAAAATATATATATGGAAAGGGGTAAACCACAATAAATGAAACGACACCCAAAAATCAACTCTAATATCAAGTATGATAGATAAATATAAATTCTAACAAGAGAGGGATAAGAGCCTACCTCATCCAGACGTCCAAAGAAGACCATGATTGTGCTCATGGCTGAAATCTTAATTCCTGCAACGTGTCCTCAACAACCAAGATATACAAGCATAAATAGATTATATAGAATGTCAGCGTATAAACTAGCATAATACATTAACCTGTATAACAAATATGTCCATGTAAAGTAATGTAAATATTTACGACCTATAATTGGATGAGAAAATAATATTTCTATTAATGTAATCAACATAAGTACATAGGTGACAAACTTCTGTAATGACACATATCGAAACTGAGAAACTAAGTCCCTCCAGCTGGGCCTTCACCACTTCAATCCTCCACAAAGGCAAACTCACAAGTAGTAGGAGAAATTGAGTTTCTCCTTCTCAAGATAGGAAGATCTTGGGGAATGAACACAAGAAGTTCATACTTTCAAGGACAAAGGGATGCAGACTCAATATGAAGTGAAATTTCTCTAGAGTGTCTTTTCTCTCAATGATGTGTGTGTTCAAGGATTTTATATGGCTCAATTTATATCCTCCAAATAGAATTGAAGGGTCTAATCGGAGTGTTTCCAGTATATGGAAGGTCAAGGATCATGGATCTTGTGACATGGCATGGAAGCCCGACACATTTTTAATTTTTGAGAAAAAAACCTGATGTATGTGGGATGTAATGGAGCAATCTATGTATATGCAAGTTGTCTAACTATGGCCCACGTATATGGGAAAAACTGTGAATTTTTTACTCTAGAGTGAGAAAAATGGGGGAACTGGAGTCTGCAGAGGGAAATGGAAGGCCATCAAAGAAAGATGCATGGAGTGGAAAAAATTGCTATAACAATGGTGAACATGTAGAGTAAGTGCACAAAAGGATTCTTTCTACTATATTATTGCAGATCCACATGAAATGGAACTCCTAAAAACAATCATGAAAGGTTGAAAAGTGAAGTGTGCAGAAGGATTGAAGAATGAAGGGATCAATGATGTAAAAGAAATCACCGAAGTGATTGAGTCTTCCAGGATTTCATGTAGAATAAGAAGATAATGTACGACATGGTTCATAACTAAAGTGGAATGAGATAAATTCCCTTGTCCTCGATCACATAATGAATCAATGGATGTTTATGCCACAACACAATAGTGTTTTCAGCAAGCGACAAGTGACAAAGTGAAATGTGATGGAGTGTGTGGAAGATTGCACAGATGAAAATATGTAGGGCACCTTGAGCCAGTGCAACGAATGGTGCAGTGGAGTGTGACGAGATGAAGTCTGGAGTAGAATGTGACATAATGAGTCACCAGGGGCACTTACAGTCTGATGGGGAGATTCAGTAAGAACACTGCAGGACAAGTGCGACAAGATGAAGACTTTTGAATTGAATATCTCTCTCTGGTTCTATCTGTATAGTGGATGCTTTGTAGACCAAAATAAAATTATTGCGTCATTCTTCAAGACATGCTCGGATAATATGGAGCACAATTATAGGAAGACTTGGTCCATTTGATTTTGTCAAAGTTTGTCCACAATGTAATAGTCATGTGTCCACATACTTTATTTCAACAAAATTGTAACTGACATGATTTTGATATGGCCAAACTTTGTCCACAATATAACCATCATACTTTATTTAGAAAAAATTGTAACTAGCAGTATTTTGATGTGGTCAAATTTTGTCCACATTGTAACTCTTACACATCAACATATAGGAAGGTGAACTTAGGAAAATTAGTAAAAGTATGGATGCTCTATAATCGAGGAGGTGGGTATGCAAAGTGAGGTGGAATAAGATACTATAATAGTTCATATGAACAAAAATGTAAATTTTGTTAGGATGTGTTGAAATATTTAGTGATGCAACACATTTTTTTGAGTTTAGGGTGGCAGGGTGGTGCCAGGGTGAGTCAAATCTCACTGAGGATTGAAGTCCTCATTTTGTAACATGTTGGTTCGTGAGAGGATTGGTGTCCTCATTATCTGTGACATATTTGTGCCTGAGAGGATTGGTGTCCTCCTTAACTGTGATAGGTGGGTGCCTATTGCGCTGAAAATTTATAACTTATAAGTTGGTGCTTGCAGAAGAACATAAAGAAGATGTTCTATGGTTTTTTCCGCATCGGGTTTCCACGTAAAAAATATTTGTGTACTATGTTCAATGTGTTTTTTTTATTTCTACTTGTATCTATCATTAAGTGCACACTTCTAAATAAATTAGATGGCTATGTTGATTTCTTCTTGTATCTATCATTAAGTGTGCATTTCTAAATAACTTAACTAGTTGAAAGGAAAGAAAAAAACAAAATGTTAATGCAATATTGTTCACCCCCCCTCTCAATATTGTTGTGAGTATCAAAAATTTATTTCCACCCACCCCCACTTCCTTTTTCATTCTAACCATCCACAATGGATACACTTCTCCACCACACACCAATCTGCCCCACTATATCCCACATTGTTGCATCCATTGTGGTTACACTAGTTTGCCCAACTGTAGCCTCCACTGTTTCATCCACCGTGGTTACACTAGTTCAACCTACTACAACCCCCCTTGTATCATCCTCTGTGGATGCACCTTTCGACCCTACAACAAATGTTTCCTTAGATTAGTTTGTCCATCAGAGTGCTCAATTTGCTAGCCATAATCTACCATTACTTGATTTATTCATGATGAGATCATTCATTGATGACTGTTTTTTTTACCTAGAATTAATTTAATTGATTTTAGACATTTTGATTAAATTTCATGCTTTGATTCTTTTCAATGATGCAGGGAGGAATCACAGAGAGGTTAGGACCGTGGAGGAGAGAAACACCCCACATGACTTACACTCTCATCTACAATGAGTTTTCTTGGCTTTAATTATAAAGCATCATTTTGTAAGTGTGATAATTCATTGTGGAAAAAAACTTATAATACTTTTGTTTCCTCTTTTAGTCTCTAAAAAGACAAACAACTCCAAGATGCAAGAAGACTCAAGTTTCCACTAGGATTAAGAGGAGGAAAATCATCTTTGGGGATGCACCTCATAGTGGTGAGGGTGGAAATGATCAATGCATGACATATTATGTATCTCAACAATGATGTGCCATTTTGGTCATGAGGTGTCATTTTGAATATAGGGAATAAGATGTCATTCTTCCAAGTTTGGGCACAAGATTCCATTATGTATCTTGGGCATGTTGTGCCATTTTGTAAAAAATGTACAATTGATCCAATTTTGAATATATATACATTTCATGGAACATGTTTTATGAATTGTTCATGGTTTAGTTTTTGAATAATATTGTGCATATATTGAAGTTTTTGTTTATTTGATGTTGATGAATGGTTATGATGATAATTACTAAGGTATTTATGTTGAAATATTTTCCTGCAAAACTCAAGTTGGATGCATCATAATCACAAAGAGCACGACCCTTTTTGCTATAGTGACCTACTACTACACTACTAAAAGAAATGCTATACATATGGATTTTAGTAATTACATTAAAAAATAACTCTTACTTAAATGACCTTGTTTTACACAAATCAAACCAAAAAAAGATGAATATATGAATTTCATTCAAAAGAATATAATTCTATACACACAATGACCTTAATGCATATAAATAATCATTATATAAGTATCTAAAATAAAAATGCACTACACAATTTAACAATGACACTAAGGCTCAAATATAACTTAAAGTATTCACTTTAACAATGCCACTAAGGCTCAAATATAACTTAAAGTATTCACTGCATTATAAATAGGACTTAAAGACAATTTAACAATGCCACTAAGGCTCAAATATAACTTAAAGTATTCACTGCATTATAAATAGGACTTAAAAGACACTTTAACAATGCCACTAAGGCTCAAATATAACTTAAAGTATTCGCTGCATTATAAATAGGAACTAAAGAATAGTCATAGCTTAGGAAAAAAATAACTAAAGTTAAATTGTTCACATAAAATTTTCCCACTAACATAGTCCACATATACGTCCTTATTCAATATAAATCATCGTTTTGTAAATAACACATAGTATACTTCTTAATACTTAGAAGGAATTTAACTTTTTCATGCAAACCATCCATCAATATTATAAAGGAAAACAATAACCCCATTATTAGATACAATTTAAAACTAATCCACATTTTTTTCAAATTCATCCAGGATCTAGGAGAGAAGAGGATCCTTTCCCTATGGATCCTCTAGATCGAAGTGTCCTTCACAATCCATTTTTCATTCAATCATAAAGCACACTTCATTCAACATTCATCCATCCAAAACATCTCAACATGTGCAATATTGCAAGGAGTGCAAAAAAATATAATTAACTAGTTCAGATATGTTATGGTTATTAGACCAGGAGAAATAGAAGGGATGAAATAAGTGTGAAAGGATGTAATGCAACTTTACATGGAAACTAGGCAATGTATAAGAAAATGTGCATTCATAATTCAAAATTAAAACTCATGGCCACTATCAAGAGAACATATGTGCACATAACATACAAGCTTAGGAAATATACACTCCTAAGGTAATAAAATACTTTGAATGTGGAACATGTAGGAATGTGTATGAAAATATTAGCCACAGGTTTTTGTAATCACAGGTTTTTGTAATCACATCCAAGGACAATTCAAATAGTATGAGCATTCAAGCATGTACACCATTTAGAATTAAAAATAAAGTTTCTACCACCTACCTTGAACCATTTGCTTCCCAATACCGACAATGAGATTGAATCCACCAATGAATTTGGAAATCCACAACCTTAATGAAGTGTAATCTCCAAATTACTGTCATGTTTTTCCTTAGAAATAAGGATCAAGCAATGTATGTGAAGAATGAAGTGAACAATCAACAAATTTAGGTGAATTCAACTTTTATATGCCGATAGAAGGAATGCATGTTGCTTATATATTAAAAAATTCACATATTAAAAAAACATATATGCATTTTAGTGAGTTTCCACTTTAATAATAAAACTCATTTCTAATAATTCTCATTAGCAAGTTGAGACATTAAATTTGAAAGGTTGGTCAATTTTCATTTTATGTGGAGGTGTATTTAATTTTTAATTATATACATGTTCAATTGGGATGACATTTTCTTTATGGTGTAAAATGTCAAAAATGATGATATCATTTCAATATCATTAAAGGAGACAATGAGGTTAATTCATAGTGTCACTTATTCTTAAAGTATCCGTTATTAGGGTTTATTTCAACTCCCACCACAAATAGAATGGACACAGAGTTTAGGGTGTAAAAAGTAAAAAATAATGATTTCATCCCTAAATTGTGATGGGCATTACCTTTATGTCATAAAACACCGCATATTATGATTGAGTAGTCCAATAACATTGAAGGAGAGAGCCATTGATAATGCCATTTATATTAAAATATCCATCATTAGGCTTTATTTCAACTCCCACCACACTTGACATGGGAATTCTATAGCTCAAAATGCCCAAAATGATGATCTTGTTCCAATAACATTGAAGGAGAGAGTCAGATCCATTCATAGTATCACTTGTTCTTAAAGTATCTCGTTTTATGGTTTATTTCAAAACCCACCAAAATTGGGATGGACACTCACTTTATGGTGCAAAAAGTAAAAAAAATGATGATCTTGTTACTAAAACTTTGATGGCCATTACCTTTATGGAATAAAACATAAAACTGATGATTGAGAATTCCAGTAGCATTGAGTGAGAGAGCCATTGACAATGTCACTTATATTAGAGTATCCACCATTAGGTTTTATTTCAACTTCGACCATTCTTGGGATGGTCTTTCTATAACTTAGAATGACCAAAAGGATGATCTCATTCCAATAACATTAAAGGAGAGAGAATTCATAGTGTCACTTATTCTTAAATTATCCATTATTAGGGTTTTTTTCAACTCCCACCACGAATGGGTTGGACAATCACTTTATGATGAAAAAAGTAAAAAATGGCAATCCATCTCCAAAATTGTGATGGGAATTTCATTTATGGTATAAAACATCGAAAAGGATGATCAAGAATTCCAATAACATTGGATGGAAGATCCATTAACAATGTCACTTATATTAAAAGTATCCACCATTAGGATTTATTTAAAATCCCATCACACTTGGGACACGAATTCTATAGCTCAAAATTCCCAAAAGGATGATCTCATTCCAATAAAATTGAAGGAGAGAGTAAGAACCATTCATAGTATCACATATTGACTATTAAGGTTTATTCAACTCCGACCACAATTGGGATGGACACTTAATTTATGGTGCAAAAACTAAAAAAATGACAATCTCGTTCCAATAACATTCAAGGAGAGATCCATTGACACAACCACTTATTCTCAAAGTATCCACCATTAGGGTGTATTTAAACTCCCTCCATAGTTGAGAGGAAATTCTCTCTATGGTGCAAAACGCCTAAAAGCACTATCTCATTCTAATAGTATTCATGGAAAAAACCATTTAGAACATATGTTCTGTGACAATCGCATCCAAGGACAAGCCAAATAGTATGAGCATCTAAGAATGTACAACATACCATGATAATATTTAAAACTCTTAGGCCAAGATAACATGAGGGGTTAGAATTGTTTCTATAGGCCTCGTGTGCTCAAACTTATTTTATAAACAATGCAAATACTAAACTATGGCAAGAAGCATGCCAAAACATGTACAAAGGTTCAAATTCCATATCACATGGGAAAGCAGTGGGATCCAAGCTTGTTTATACTATGAATACCATGGGGATATTCTCAAATCATCAGAATACAAACAAATTCCCAACAATATCCAAACCTTAGATTTCCATGCAAATGGGAAACAAGTGAACATGACAAGAATAGAGAGTGAGAAAAATATACACAATGTGGGCTTAGGTGCCCAACACTTCCTTCAATTAATGATTCCAAATCCACTGCAAACCTATTAGACGGTGCAATGAAATACACAATGCAAACTCCAACAATGGCTATAAATGTTCAAGGCCATAATATTTTGGAAGGGACTATGCACAAGGATAGAACACATAAACATTCTTCAATAAATCCTTGTGACAAAGATTTAATTTTGCACACAAGTGAAGCAATTGCACAATATAGGTGATAAAAAAAATAAATTAGAAATAGGTATGAGTTTTCAAAGAAATGCAAGCATGGTCAAGCCATAAAGTAGTGAGAACAATAAGTTGTTCAATGGATTTTTCATATAACTCGTAGCCTAACACGGGTGGTATCCCTTACACACACAACACATTCTCAAATTTTAGGTAGAGATATGAGGTGATATATATATATATATCACCTCATATCTCTACCTAAAATTTGAGATAATCAAGAGGGTTGTGCATGAGGCCACAAAAACACACACACATATATAATCAAGAGGGTTGTACATGAGGCCATGTACATATATCACTAGATAAACTTTTCAGGAGAGCACTATCACCATTACATGACTATTAAAATAAGATGTGGCATTAAGGGGTGAAAAAAGGTGGAATGAATTAGCAATGTAACCCAAAATCATGAAGAAGCATATTAAAATTGTATATACAACCAAAGGGTAAGGAATCATGCTTTATTTTTTCATCTAATGGTGGACCTTCAAAAAATGTTTCAAGTTTAGCTTATTAGTCCATGCCCTTCGGGCTAAGGGACTTATAGTAATCGATTCTCTGCTCTTTCATATTACTTTGGCACACAAACCAAAGACCTTTCCTTGTTTTAAGGTAAAGTTTTGAAAGATCATACAATTAAATTTAAAAATTCATGGCATTTAACCTATGTTTCAAGTTGGAGGTCTTATTTGGCCTCTTCCCAAGGCACAGGCTAAGAACAACTTAATTTTAAAGCACCTTCAAGAACAAGTTTTGTGAGCAATTTTTCCAAGTCAAGTAATGCTAGAACTAATTCTAGCATTACTTTCCTCAAATTAAATGCTATACCATTTTTGCAATAGCTTAAACAAAGTTTTCACAAACTGAATAGATTTTGACACATACTCCCTACACCTCCCTACACTTGTTTTGCTTCATGCATAGTTATGCAAGTTGTCCTCCATAGCTATCACGCCTACTATGCAAGTTGTCCTAGATATATATCACACCTTGATTAGGACGAGTAAGGGAGGGCCTCCAGTTCTATCCATTGAGTCGAGAGTCGAGCTTCTCAATGGAAATAATGATTTGGTTCTATGAACCAAATCTAAATTTGTTTTGGCGCTAGAGAGATTCAAGGGAAAGTCTTCCCTGCACTAGAAGGTGGATGGTGACAACTATGCCATAATGTTAGTTCTGGTAAATCTATGCAATATTGTTGGTTATTATAAACCTATCTAGAAATCTATTTTTTTACTTTCTTAGATTTTTTCTTTAAAGAAACAAAATAATTTTTAACTAACCCTTGGTGATCCAGGATCTTTTCATCGAGTGACTTATAAAGAATTGCATTAAATGAGCATAAATTAAAGTGCACCATTAAAGAAGGAAAATCTCAATAATGAAGAGACATAAGCATCAAATCTGAACACAAAAATTTGATAACAGAGTTTGTCCCTAGTGGACTACGTSTCCAGGTCTTGCTCTCAAATGGGTAGGATTTTTCATTAACTCAGCAAAAGAATTTGGAAAATACATAAGTATACCTCATTCTGAAATCAAGATGCATAAATAATGCTCAAATAAAAAAATAGATAACACCACCAAATTCATGGCGTCAAATTACCCAAAAATGACTATCTCCATACCTCGATCCAACTCTGGCACTCCCAGGCCCAAGAACAAATTCATCTCGGTTTTTGTGCCCCTCCAACCTGCAATAAATACCTATATACTTGCTTCGAATTACGTGCCCGTGCCGCACACGTGCCTCCTCTCCAGGGCTCGATGGACTCAATTCTTAAGTAAAAACCACGACGTTCAATACAATGTATGGCCTGTTGGTCCATTGGTTATGGTGTGAGTATTAAGGCGTAGTGTGGGGAGGAGGTCCTGGGGTCAAACCCGCGAGCCTCCCCCTTTTGGCTTGATAGTTGAAACAATCTCTCTCTCTCTCTCTCTCTATATATATATATATATGTAATGTTGTTCTGCCAATTTTGGCGATGGCTCTATCCAAGGCGCTAACGATTAGGATGTAGTCAGATTTGGTGTGGTCCTCGAGATTTGGAGGACTCGCCAATCCTATATTTTTTTCAAAAATCAGATACGGGCTGTCATTGGGATTTTCCCCCCTGCCACATGATAGCCCATGATTGGGCCATGTCGCAGCCTCCCATTCGGCCAAGCCATCTACTTCCATGTTAGTGCCACGTCATCGTACGAACACCACGTCATTGTATGGACTTTCAAATTTTCGTGCCACATCATCATGCCATGTCATTGTATGGACCATTTGGATTGCCACATGGCACAATCCTATTGGTTCATAGATTGGTCCAGAAGTGCCAAATCTGGGTGACATGTGGACGCCTCTGGTGTTGCCACATCACCATGTTGACGTCAGCATGACACGTGTCACCTTATTCTCCTGCCACATGTATTGTACGGATGATGACATCATCTGTATGNCATAGATTGGTCCAGAAGTGCCAAATCTGGGTGACATGTGGACGCCTCTGGTGTTGCCACATCACCATGTTGACGTCAGCATGACACGTGTCACCTTATTCTCCTGCCACATGTATTGTACGGATGATGACATCATCTGTATGGATGCTGACGTCAACAATACTTATGCTGACTCATCCCCCGGTTGATTAGGTTAGGTTGACCAAACTTTGACTGCGAATATATTTTGATCCGTAACTCCGTTTTATGTGCCATTTGTGCTGTTAGAAATATTGCGACATGCTCTCAATGATAAAGTCATTTTCACTGAGTTTTGGGAATTTTGAATTTTTTCCCTTTCTCTATCTGCTGAGGCCATTATGAAGGTCCTGAGTTGCCTCTACGAGATTTGAGTTGTTATTATCCTTCTCTGGATCCTTTTTGGATCATGCCTTCCCACTGAGATCTTTTTGGACCACCAAAAACTTTCATCAATCAACAGATAAGTGAGGGAAGAGTCCCCTCACTTTTTCCTTCTCTATCCACTTTGCCTTGCTTGGATGTGTGCCCTTTAAGCCTACTCGAAGATAATCAACATCACCCTTGCGTGAAGTCCTCGTCCTTCTATCCATGATGATATCTTCCTTTAAATCATCCAAGTAATTAGGAGAAAATTCATCGATTGAAGGTATTGAAACTTCCTCATCCTGATCCATGATCATGGGAGGCTCAAAATGTTTCAAGTTATCTACGTTCATAACTGAGTAAATCTGCATATAAGGTGGAAGATCTAGATGAAAAGCATTGGTACCAATTTTCTCCAAGATAGTAAAGGATCCATAACGAATGGGCTTGAGTTTCTTGCCTTCACCCTTCAATCTCTCCTTGCTGATGTGAAGCCATACCCGGTCTCCAACCTGGAACTGATGATCAACCCTATACTTGTCATGTCGAGCTTTATACTATGCTTGAATTTTCTCCAACTGTTCCCTAATTGCTTGGTGCACTTGCTAGAGCCTCTGGATGAACTTACAGTCTCTGTCCTCTGTTCTTTCTTCATTTTCATTGGT
Organism: Picea sitchensis; assembly: GCA_010110895.2. Lineage (NCBI taxonomy): Eukaryota > Viridiplantae > Streptophyta > Pinopsida > Pinales > Pinaceae > Picea > Picea sitchensis. The sequence continues at coordinate 155,541 of SNQJ01S0016690.1, forward strand.
ATCTCTCCAATACATCAAGTCCAAAGGAACCTTAGGTAGGTACCTGAAACATGTCTCAAAAGGTGAACTCTGAGTGGAGGAATGCAAGGCTCGGTTGTACACATGTTGTACATAGGGTATATGTTCATCCCATAACTTGGGATGCTTACTGCAGTAGCCTCGAAGAAAAAGTACCATTTTTTTGTTTACCATCTTTGTTTGTCCATCGTTCTATGTATGGAAAGCAATGCTCCTCTTTAATTTGGTGTCCATCATTCTCCACAAGCTAGTCCAAAAGCACCCAAGGAATCGAGTATCTCGATACGAGATAATGGATGTGGGTAACCCAAAGTGAACCCAAACATACTGAAAGAAGATATTAGTAGTCTGCTAAAAAATGAGGTGCTTTTTACATGGCATCAAGATACATATCTTGCTGAACCTATCCACTACAACATACAACTAGTCATGACCCCCTTTGGTCATTGGTAAACCCCCTACAAAATCTGTGGAGATACTTTCCCATGGATGGGATGGAACAAGAAGTGGTGAGTATAGCCCTAGTTTTCTATTAGTGGGCTTACAACTAGAACAAATTACACACCCCTTTACATATTTAGTTACAATTTCTTTCATTTGAGGCTAGTAACAAAACCTCTTCAAATAAGCCATAGTTTTTCCTACCCCAAAATTCCAAGACATAAGAGAAGCATGAGCTTCTTGTATTACATGGACTCGTTCACTTATAGGAATACATAGCTTTCCCATATGGTAGAGTAGTTTTCCCTCTAGACAATATTTCTCTACCTATGCACCATGGGTTAGCTTCTCATATACTTCTTTAAAATCTCATCAATGGCATATTGCTCTACATAGCTATCATGAGATAAAGAAGTATTCTTCAAAATAATAGAAACAACAATAGGAGGTTTAGAAAGCATATAAACTACCTTGTTACTTGTACCCTTTTTGTACTTGATTAGCAAATAAAATTGTTTTAGAAAACCCATCCATCTGTAGTGTCGAGATTGTTGCAGTTTGGTCTGTCCTTGGATATGCTATAAGGGTTAGTTATTTGTATGTATGATTGTTTCCTTCCCTAAAAATTAGTGCTTCCACTTTGAACTAATGCATACAACTCTTTATCATATGTAGGATAGTTAACGACAACTTGGTTAAAAGTTTCAGAGTAGTAACAGATAGGCTTACAATATTGCATCAATACTGCAACCATGGAATATCCATTGGCATCTGTCTCGATCTCAAAAGGCTGTTGAGGATTTGAAAGTACTAATACTGGTGCGGTACTAATATTTTCCTTCAAAGTGTCAAAATCTTTTTGTTTCTTTCCTTCCCACTGAAAAGTGTTCTTCACATTGGTCAAGGCATGCAAAGGAGCTTCTATAAAGGAGAAGTTTGAAATTAACCTCCTCCAATACTGCACTGCACCTAAGAAGCTTCGGACCTCTGTTACACTTTTTGGCTCAGGCCAATTTACAATTGCATCAACTTTGGAAGGATCAATGTTTAATTGTCCTCCTCCTACAATATGACCTAAGTATACAAGTGCAGTCTTGCCAAATTCACATTTAGACAATTTTACATAAAACTTTTCCCTTTGCAAAGTATCCAATACTTGCTTTACATGCCTCACATGTTCATCCAAAGTCCCGCTAAAAATAATAATGTCTTCTAAATACACAATCACAAAGCCCTCTAGGAAAGGCCCGAATACGTCATTCATCACATGCATGAAAGTTGTCAGAGCATTACAAAGCCCAAACAACATAACTAACACTCAAACAATCCATGTTTGGTTTTAAAGGCAGTTTTCCATGCATCCTGTTCTGCGACTCTGATTTGATGGTATCCACTTCCCAAATCAAACTTAGTGAAATAAACAAAATTCTTTACTTGATCAATTAAATCATCTATACGAGGAATAGGGTATCGATTTTTCACCGTGATTTTATTTAAGGACCAATAATCGACACACATTCGCCATGTGCCATCTTTCTTTGGCACCATCACGATCGAAGAACCACAAGGAGATGAACTGGACCTGATTACCCCTTGATCCAATAAGCCTTGTATATGCTTCTTGATCTTTGTCATCTCCACAACTAACATCCTATACACGCCCACATTAGGAAGAGGAGAATCCTGCTGAAGATGTATTTCATGTTGGATTTCCCTCTTAGGAGGTAACCCATATGATTCCTGAAAAATATCATCATACTTAGAAACAATATAAATTAATTCCTTTTTATGGGATGGATCACATCCTTGGAAAGCGTCGGATGTCCAGACATCTTTCTCTCTTACGACCATGAGTACATATATCTTATTAGTGTTTATGAGTATCTTCATTTTCCCTGCACTAACAAGTGTTGTATTTACCCTCATGTTGTCAGCTCTAACAATATATTCCACTCTCCCCTTAGTAAGGTGGTATTTGTTCTCATGATGAAAGAAGATTTTTTTTCTATCATAAAGATAAAGACTTCCCAACACTATGCCACATATATCAAGTGGTACAACATCCAAATACACTTCATCAATCAACTTTGAAACAATAACAAATGTGACCCTACATTGTTTGGTGACATTAAATTTTTCTTTATCACATACCCAGCCAAGAGGATAAGGCTTCATATGTGGTTTCGTTTCAAGACCCATCTTCTTGACAAGTTCTTAAGATATTAATTTTACTTGGGAACCCGGATCAAATAATGTATCTATCTTAGTATGTTTAGATACAACTCTTATATGAAATAATTCATTCCTCTTTTGTTCATCATCATGAGATTCATTACTGGAACTTGAACTAGCATGAAGGGAATCTTTACCCTATACTCCAACCGTTGTGAACTTTCCTTTGTCCCCTGCATCGGAACCAAGATCTTGTTGCACTGTAGCAACGATTTTTTTCTTCCCCTTTCCACCGAACTGTTTTGGTCTCTTCTTTGGATGCATTTCCAACAATGTTCATCATCGTGACCGCTTTTCTTCCAATGAGTGCAATATGGATTTCCTCCTTCTCTCGTCTCTGTGGCAGTCTTCTTGTCCTTCCTTTTAAACTTCTTGAAAGGTTTATGTGGGAGATTGGAAGTTTTCTTTGTGGGATCTTCTTGAACATGCTTTCCTCTGTTCTCAAGGTGAGTGGCTTGCACACAAACTTCGTCAAGACTAGTGGGGTTAAACAAGAGAAAAGTATGACTAATATAACTGTGAAGTGCGCCAATATACTTCATTAAAGTTTCATAAGAATCCAAAGGAATGTTTAATGCAAGAGATTTATTCCTAAATTCTTCTGTGAAACTTTGTACAGTTTGACCTTTACTTTTCCTTAAAGTTTGCCATCTCATCATTGCTTTATGTAAATAACCCAATGGATAAAATTTCTTCCTTATCACTGATTTAAATTCTGACCATGAGGAAAGAACCTTACCACACTTACTTCTGTCCTGGAGCTTGCTCTCCCACCATACGAAAGTGGTGACTTCCAACCCAAGAGAAGCTAGTTGCACTTTAACTTCCTCTTCATCAATATGTTGAACAAAAAAATATACTTCAACCTGTCAGATCCAATTATCTAGCTTTTCAAGATTAGCATCTCCATTAAACATAGGTAAAGAAAATTTTACATCAAGCTTTAATAATGGTTTCTTAAAAGGGGCTTTATGGCTAGAATGATGAGAATTCTCAGAGGAAGAAGAACTAGAACTTGAAGGTGAAGATGGGGCTCAGGAGGATCTCCTCCATCCCCTTGGTTTACTGAAGCATCATCATCAACATGTGATTCCTTTTTCTTCCCTTTCTTCTTCATCCTCTTCTCGTAATATCCATACATTCGTTCGACCATTTCTGACATGCGATAAAAGACCAAATGAAAGTTTTTCTCTTGTTCATCACACTTGTCTTCTTCTGCCATTTTATTTCTTCGGGATGCATGAACCACTTCAGGATTGAAAGTATTAAGAGTTCCTTCACCCTGTTTATGCTTGGCCCTAGTAAGCATTCACACTCAACAATTCAAGTCTGAGACGATTGCTCTTATACCAACATGATCCAGGATCTTTTCATCGAGTGAATTATAAAGAATTGCATTCAATGAGCATAAATTAAAGTGAACCATCAATGAAGGAAAAGATCAATAATAAAGAGACATAAGGATAAAATCTGAACACAAAAACTTGATAATGGAGTTCATCCCTGGTGGACTACGTCTCTAGGTCCTTCTCTCAAATGGGTAGGATTTTTCATTAACTCAACAAAAGAATTTGCAAAATACATAAGTATATCTCATTCTGAAATCAAGCTGCAGAATTAATGCTCAAATCAGAAAACAGACATCACCACTGAATTCGTGGCGTCGAATTACCCAAAAATTTCTATCTCCACGCCTCAATCCAAGAAAAAAATTGTCTCGGTTTCTGTGCCCTTGCAACCTACAATAAATCCCTCTATACTTTCCTCGAACTACGTGCCCATGCCATACCACACATGCGCCTCCTCTCCAGGGCTCGACAGACTCAATTCTTAAGTAAAAACTATGATGGTCAATACAATGCATGGGTCGTTGGTTATGGCGTGAGTATTAAGGCATAGTGTGGGGAGGAGGTCCCGAGGTCAAACCCGCGGGCCTCCCCCTTTTGGTTTGATAGTTGAAACAATATATATATATATATATATGTAATGTTGTTCCGTCAATTTTGGCAGTGGCTCTATCCAAGGCGCTAATGGTTAGGATGTGGAGGGATTTGGCGTGGTCCACCAGATTTGGTGGACCCGCCAATCCTATATAGTTTTCAAAAATCAGATACAGGCTGTCATTGGGCTTTTTCCCCTTGCCACGTGGCAGCCTCTCATTCGTCCATGCCATCTACTACCATGTTAGCACCACATCATCATACAGATATCGTGTCATCATACAAATTGCCAACTTGCCATCCCACATCACTGTGTGGACCGTATGAACTTCTACGTGGCACAATCCTATTGATCCATAGATTGGTCCGGAAGTGTCAAATCTGGGTGACATGTGGCATCCTTTAGTGTTTCCACATCACCATGCTGACACGTGCCACTTTATGCTCCCACCATGTGTACTATACGAATGTTGATGTTAGCAGTATGAATGTTGATTCATCCCCCTGTTGACTGGGCTAGGTTGACTAAACTTTGACCGTGAATATCTTTCAATCTGTAACTTCGTTTGACGAGTCGTTTGTGCCGTTAGAAAGATTGTGATGCGGTCTTCACGATAAAGTCATTTTCACTAAGTTTTGGGAACTTTGAATTTTTTTCTGTTTCTCTATCTGTTGAGGCCATTCTGAGCGTCCTGAGTTGCCTCTATGAGTTCTGAGTTCTTTTTAGCCTTCTCTGGATCCTTTTTGGATCACTTGGAAACATACCTACATCCGAGAATGTGATCCAACTGGCACCAACGTTGCTCACAATTCCATTGTGGGAGATTTGATGATGCTCGAAAATCAATTGTCACTCTTTCTATTGCTAAAGATTTTGGAATTGCAGTTGGGTTATGAAGCCAAGGAATATGTGAGACTCTACACTCTGCTAAGGCTTGTGTGCCAGGAATTATCACCTTTTACCTTCAAGCTTCCCGAGGATTTGAAGATCCATACGATAGAAGCTCACTCAACACTCATTAGTACAACATTGAAGCACTCACTTGTTGAACCTGTAGCCCTTAGATTACGTCATTAACAGTATCCCTGGAGGTTTTCTTGGCATAACAAGGAGTACTTTGAAGCAGTGCTCGAGGAGCCCCATTTCTTCAACATTTTACGGACCAAACAATGTTTCCTTTACTCACATGTAAGGCAACAACAAGATGGAAAAGTCTCAACTTTGTCTTCTTTTGCAAGTCTTCTTTTTAAGTCATTGCTACCTTCTCCTTAAAGCATCAATTGCCTCCCTCTTCAAGCTTCTATGTGCGCATTTCAACCAAACGACATTGATTTAGTATAAAATTAGGTCATGTCTATGCGTATTTCTCTATCTTTGTGTGCCTATGTCTTGTTTTGACTCTATTGAAGTTGTTACATAGGAATGCAACAGGCCACCCATTGAATTTTTTACTTCTATATCTCTACATCTCTCAACGGCCTAAGAAATTCCATTCCACATACACAGAACTGCATTAGAAGTCATGCACAAAGGAACCTGCAGGTGGGAGGGTCTCCTTACTTGAATAGCGATGCAATGGAAGAGTCTCGACCATGGGGTTTTGTGGAAGACGGTTTTTCGGAGCGGTCTTACTCTTATCTGCTAAGTTGCCTCATGGCTCACTCCAACCTTGCAAGGCGCCTTCCCTTCAAGAATTTTCTTCAGGATTTCTGCAAACCAAAAATCAGTGTGCAAGAGACAACCTACATGTGATACAATTTTTGTATAGGTATGTCGATTAAGGAACACATGGAAAGTGATTTGAGCATGACAAGTTTGTGCATGGAGTGCGATGCATGGAAGGTCGCATGCCAAATTCTTTACTACAAATCGCTATGTGGTGGTAATGTATAAAATATCACTGTAAACATTAATGATGTTTACATTTATGTATTCAAGGTTCTGTAACACACCTTTATTTGTATTGGACGACCTTTGTGTAACAAAACTTGGCTACGTACTAGGTTGAACCATATCACTGTCTATTTCACTATTTTCCAATGGAAAAATATTTTTAAGACAATAAAACAATAACACGTGAATTAAGTTCTTTCAATATACACATAGAAAGTACAACTATTTCACTATTTTCCAATGGAAAAATATTTTTAAGACAATAAAACAATAACACGTGAATTAAGTTCTTTCAATATACACATAGAAAGTAGAAAGGAACACATGGAAAGTGATTTGAGCATGACAAGTTTGTGCATGGAGTGCGATGCGTGGAAGGTCGCATGCCAAATTCTTTACTACAAATCGCTATGTGGTGGTAATGTATAAAATATCACTGTAAACATTAATGATGTTTACATTTATGTATTCAAGGTTCTGTAACACACCTTTATTTGTATTGGACGACCTTTGTGTAACAAAACTTGACTGCGTACTAGGTTGAACCATATCACTGTCTATTTCACTATTTTCCAATGGAAAAATATTTGTAAGACAATAAAACAAGAACACGTGAATTAAGTTCTTTCAATATACACATAGAAAATACAATGTGCAATTATCCATATAGTGGTGTTTTAATATACAAAGTAGAAATGCTTTAAATATATATTATTTTTTATACAAAGGTTAAAAATATTTTTAATAATTTTCCTTGTGATACATGAACCTTTCACACTTTTAATAATTTTTCTTGTGATACAATAATCTTTCACATTTACATTAATTTATGTATTTTAATTTCATATAAGGTTTGATATATCCTCTAAATCTCTACACAAGTAAGGCAATAAACATGAAAGAAGCAAGGACATTAAATCCTAAGTCATACATTAGTAACTTCATGTTTATGATCAAACTTATAAGTATAATTGAGGGAGCACGGTCTTCTGCATATGGGATTTTTCTTAACCTATGTTTCTTCGTTATGCTTTTTGCAAGGTTGACATATGTTTCTTGGCTATGCTTGTTGCAAGGTTGGGGCTATACATCATGAGCACAAAATCAATGTGGAAAGGTTGGCTACCCGTGTGTAGGATTTTATATTCCGAAGTAAATGGCTACATCATGAAAGCATCCACTTAAGCGTTTATTCATGTCAAACATTGATACCACCCAAACCATTGCGCAAACACTCTTTGTACCTATAAAGCAAGATCCACATTCAAACGATGAAAAGTTTTCCAAGTATGTTCTCAACACACATGGTCTTTGTGCACTTGTAAATCAAGACCCACATGATCTTTGTACCTGTAAATCAAGACCCACATGCCAACGATGACAAGTTTTCCAAGTATGTTCTTAGCACACATGATCTTTGTACCTGTAAATCAAGACCTGCATGTCAACGATGACAAGTTTTCCAAGTATGTTATCAGTGCAGGCACATGTTGTTTCATGGGCGATTAAATGGCTCCAAGCCAACCATGCTATTATGTTCTCAGTGTGGGAACATGTTGTTGCATGGGAGATTAAATGGCTCCAAGCCAACTAGCTATTTAGTCTTTCTTAAATAACAAAACTTGGTTATAATATTTTACGTAGAATTAGTAGAACAAGTTGCTCCCATCACGTGGATGTTGACAAAGATATACACATAAAATAGAATTTAAATTATTATACATGTCAAAATTTTAAATTATTATCAAAAGATTTAAATTATTATACATGTCAAAATTTTAAATTATTATCAAAAGATTTAAATTATTATACATGTCAAAATATTTAAAATACCAAAAGATTTAAACTATTATACACTTTAAAAACTTCAAAGTATCATTGAGACATGTATCAAAAGATTTAAATTATTATACATGTCAAAATATTTAAAATACCAAAAGATTTAAACTATTATACACTTTAAAAACTTCAAAGTATCATTGGGACAGGGCAGGGCCTTGCTGCTTTACATCTTCCCTTGTTTACCTATGAATCAAGCATCTTAATATGTATATTGTTGCAATTTAAAAATATAATAAAATTCTTGCTAACATGACTTGCATGTATCTCTTAAACTACCCAATGAATAAATTCGGAATTGAATATTCCCATACAAATTGATTTTTATCAAATCATTGTTTAATTTGGATTCCAATCATCAAATGAATGATGATCACTTCTTCTGATTATCATGAGTTTTCATGCATATGCATTAAACTATTGAAAATAACACATGTTACTCCATCGAAGTTTGTTTAAACATCATCTAACCATAATTTTCATG
>SNQJ01S0016690.1:165231-177265 GCA_010110895.2 Picea sitchensis
TTTGAAAATGATTTTTTTTAGTTTTGCAATTGATAAAATACAAGTTTAACAAAATGAAAAGAAAGGAAAGATGTATTTTTATTTTATTTAAATAATTACAATTAGTCAAACAAAGTTTAACTAATAAAAATAAAAAAATAAAATAAAAAAGATAATATACACAAAATTAAAGAAGTGAATAAATTTATGTTTTCTTCATTTTTAATATTGTATTGGAGAGAGAAATAAAATGACTAATAATAAAAAATAAAAATAAAAATTCCAAAGCTTGAGAAGTGATCTTTATTGTTAAATGTAACCCCATACATTCTCATAGATTTTTTTATGCTTTCAAGCTCCTGCGAGGACTTGGACTAGGGTTGTCTTTAACTATTCTAGATGGAATTAGCATCATACATAGAATAACCAAGTACATAAAAGAGAAGAAGAAGAACTAAGTCAGACATTGATCAAAGCAATGATGTTGAAGCATAAAGCTGCTATATTCATAAAAGAAAAACTGATTAGCACTGAAAAATTTCAGACCTCTAACAATACAGACTTAACGAATAAACAATTACCTCATAGACACCATTAAAAGTCAACCTTGCTTCGCTCCTTCTTCCACTTTCCAAGATGCCTCTACTATCAATAGCTTCATCAAATCCTTGGATGAAAATGAATGGAGGATGAATGATAAATCTCACAAAACTCCTTGTGCACCTCCCCTCAAATTGTTTTCTCCTTGAAGATGGTTGCTTATTGCTTGTTTTATAATGTTTGATGGCTAGTTTGAGTAGTTATGGTGGTTCAATGAATTGGAGTGAACCGCTTGGGATTAAAATAATATAAAATAAACTTTAAGAAATCCCATTATTTGTCTTTCTTTTATCTACGTGTCAATTTTTCTATTTGCGTTAAGCATAGCTCCAACCTTTCTTGATTCTTTGTCATCGATTATGGAAATAATGTGATAGCATACATACATGGTTTTTGCAAATTCAGGTTTAGAAATGCACATGTCTTGAATAGTCTTGATTACACATTGATCCAAGAGGATCCAATAATGTTCATAGAGGTCTAGGAGGATCCATAACGCTCACAGAGGTCTAGAAGGGTTCATAAATGCTCAAAATTCAATTGTCTCAAATGTTATAAAAAAATACCATCAATGTGTAGATGTCAGCGTTAACTTTCCAATGACGTAAAAATCTCCTCAAACAAAGTTCGTATGCAAAAGATATGGATGGTCGAATTTCGAGTCAAACTAGGAAAAAGTCAAAGTCAAAGGGGTCAAGGTGACATGTGTCACCACTGCAAGGATGACACATGGAACAACCATATGGCCATACAGTGATGACATGGCTACACCATGGAGTGCCACGTGGAACATCATATGACGACTGAGAAGGTGATGTGGCAAGTGTATTGAATGAGTTAGCACGAATTGACATCCGACACATGGAGAAGATAGACCAATGAGAGGTTGCCACGTGGCAGCCTCCCATTGGTCATTAATGGATAAGGTTGTTTAAAATTGGTTAGATCCTGGATGATCAAACCCGGGTCTCCCACCAAACAACCCAATGACCTCACCAATACACCACACATTCAATTCTTAACTATATATGACACCATATGTATTTAAGTTTGTTAAATTTTTTGGTTGGCGAAAAAATGGATCAAGGCCATAGCCTCCGATCCCATGAATAACAATGTAACCGTAGCCTATTCCACGATTTGCGGGGGTCATATTATATTGCATGTAAACTATAGCATACCATATATAACATAACCAATATATATATATATATATATATATTCATGTGGGTTGTTTCACATGTGGTTACAACAAAACGTTGTGTATAGTGTGGTCGACGAGGTTTGACCCTACAACCCACTATATAAAATTCCAACAATTTAACCACTATACCAAATTCGGTTTGTTAAAACAAACCGCCAAACTTCTAATTAAATGATGTTGCAAGTTATCATAAAGTGCAACTAGTATGTTAGGGCCTGTGCCCTATTTATTGGGTGCATGGACCGAGACAAGGACACACATAATTGCATAGTACGATGTCTTGAATTTCATTCCTAGAGGGTATCAATACTTGGAGGCTACACCATAATGCGTGCCACAGGGTTCCGAAACATAATTTTATGAACTTTATACTCATCTTTATCAAAATTTCACAAGGAATTTGACAGAATACTCTATTTTCGAGTTTGAGCAACACAAAAAAATGTCATTGTGAAAAACAAAAAATTGAGCATTAATAAAGAGGTCTCTATTGGAAGCGTACCTAGAGATGTAGCCCAAATTGGGTGGACTCTGTTATCAAACTTGTGTATGTGATTTTAATATTATTGTTCTATATCTGCTAAGTTATTTTGCAAGTTGTTTATCATTTAAGTGTATTTGGATAGATACGTATTTCACATATTAATTGTAAACAGTCAAGCGATCATTTTTATTTCAAAGATCAAGTAGATGTTTATATGTATGGAAGATTAATAAGAAACTAAGGATTTTTCGGATCAAGGTGGTATCAGAGCAGGTCTAACAAGTGTTTGTGAGTGAATTCTTACAATATCCAAATCCAAGTGAGGATAAACCAAACTTGCAAGTTACAATCTTGATATTGGTTCAAGAAGTTTTACTCATTGAAGAGAAATGACTTCGTTGAGAAAATTGGGTCCTTACAACCATGAAGATGATTTCTTATAGGCTTTTAATTTAATGAAAATCACGGTGGAAGAAATTTATGAGGGTCGAGAGAAGGCCAAGGAGGAAGCTACATCAGAGAAAGTTTAACCAGTCAAAGAGGAAGGAGGAGGTAATGAAGGTGGTCCTTCAGAACCCTCCTCCTCATCATCCTCTTCTTTTGAGGGAAGTAAACATTCTTCGCATAAAAAGAATCCCTCTAAGAAGTATGATTATAATATTCCTTTATTAAAATTTGATTTCAAGTTTGAATTTTTGACCTATGATGGAGAATTGAATGCCGATAAATTGGACAACTGGATCAATAAAGTAGAGGTATATTTCAGGGTTCAAAAGATCATGGACGATGCTACTAAGATACAATTAGCAACTCTTTGACTAAGTGGCACAACCTCAATGTGGTGGGAGAGTAAGATGCAAGTTGATCTTGTTAAAAATGGTAAAGTAATTTTTTCTTGGGATAGTTTTACCAAGGCCATAAGAAAACAATTCTATCGACTAGATTATATGCAAACAACAATGATAGAATGACAACATCTAAGGCAGGGTAAAGGCCAAAATATTCAAGCTTATACACAAAAATTCAAAAAGAGGGAATTATCCTTAGGAATTATGTTGTATACCCATGAAACTCTTCTAAAGTATATTGGTGGCATGCACTCATATATTGGTCACGCTATTAATTTTTAACCCTACTAACATTGATAAAGTGCCAGTACAAGATACACATCTGGAGGCTAGTAAGGGTAAGCATGTGATTGAAGATAAGAATCCATACAAGTTCGAGAAGAAACCGAAAGGAAAATGGAAGAGTAAGAAGTAAACTAAAGTAAAACAAGTTGAAGAAAGACCCACATGTTCCCACTGTAAGAAAAAGGGACATGAGGAATCACAGTGTTGGAAGTTGCATCCAGAATTACAACCAAAGAAGTTCAAGGATAAAGGGAAGAAGAAGATTGTTGCGTTGGCTCGATAGGATCTAGGATCTGATTCAGGAGATGAATCCAAGATCATGGAAATAGGAAACACAAATATATCTACTATCAATTCTAATTCTTGAGTTAAATCCACCAAATTGGAAAGTATTACTGATCAAGATAAGAGAAGCAAGTTTTGTTATAATCAAGTATACAAAGGTAGATTCTTTGTCTGACAGTGGATCTCAAGTTAACTTAATATCCGAAGCAATTGTTAAGAATCTAGGTTTGAAGACAACACCTCACAAAAAACCATATCCATTAGGTTGGGTGTGTGAAGATGCTAAGTTGAAGGTGATGAAACAATGTAAGATCATATTTGCAATTAAAACTAAGTTCTTTGACGAGGTTGAGTTAGATGTTGTGCCTCTTGACATTTGCAACATTGCCTTGGGTAGTCCATATCTATTTGAAAGGAAGAACATATTCTATCATGAAGAGAATACATATCATATTTTCAAGGATGGGGTTGAATTTATTATTATAGCTCGTCATATCAAAACTAATGTTTCTTTAGTGAGCACAAGACAAATCAAGAGAATTATGAGCACAAGTAAAACTTTCATTCTCATGATAGTGAAACAAAAATAAGAAGATATAATAGATTCTTTATCAGGTTGTGATCCATATCATAAACAAAATTTGGTTAAAATCATATCTAACTATGATGAGTTGTTTAAGGAACCTATAGGGTTGCCTCCTAAGAGGGATGTTGAACATGAAATATATTTGCACCAAGATGATCCTCTTCCAAATATTGGAATGTATAGGTCATGAGTGATTGAGAATGAAAAAATTAAGAATTAGTTTTAGGAGTTTCTCGATAAAGGAATCATCAGACCAATCTCCTCTCCATATGGTTCTCCTATTGTATTAGTTCCGAAGAAAGATGACACATGGAGGATGCATATTGATTTCTGATCCCTGAACAAGATTACAGTAAATAATCGTTATCCTCTTCCCATAATTGATGACTTATTAGATCAATTAAAGAATGTTGTTTATTTCAACAAGTTGGACTTGAAAAGTGATTACCATCATATCAGAATCGCAGAAAGTGACATATGGAAAACTACTTTCAAGACAAAGCAAGGGTTGTTCAAATGGTTAGTTATGCCATTTGGGTTATGCAATGCACCTACACCATTAACAAGTGTAATGAACGATGTATTCAAGATTTACTCGGATGATTTTTTTATTGTCTACTTAGATGATATATTGATATTTAGTTGAATATGGGAAGATCATATAAATGATGTCAATATAGTGTTTGAACTCTTGAAAAAAGAGAAGACGTATATCAAGATGTCTAAATGTGAGTTTGGAAAAATTTATCTGGTATATTTGGGTTACATTGTAGAGAATGTAAAGCTAAAGGTAGATCCCGCAAAAGTAGAAGTCATTGTGAAATGGCCCAAGACAAATACTTCCACATAAGTCAAGAGCTTCTTAGGAGTAGTATAGTATTGGAGGAAATTCAATGCTAATTTATCTTTCATATCATCTCCTCTACATGCATTAACAAGTGTTAAATAAGTATTTTAATGGGGAGGCAAGCAACACAAATCCTTCAATACATTGAAGGAAAAGATAAGAATCACACCGTTTTTTTCTATTCCATATTTGCAACAAACATTTGAGATTCAAACCGATGCAAGCGGATATGCCATGGTAGCAGTCTTAATGCAATGAGGTAAACCTATATGTTATCATTTTGAGACTTTCACTCGGGTTGTGATTAAATATCCAACATATGATAAGGAATTGTATGCATAGGTACAAAGTGTGAATAAATGTAAGCATTACTTAATGGGAAAGGCGAACATAATTCATATAGATCATCATCCATTACAATATTTGCAGTCATAGACCAAGCTACAATAGTCATGACATTTCAAGTGGATGGGTTGCTTACCACAATTTCATCTAGTAATCAAGTATAATAAAGGTATTCATAATAATGTTGCAGATATGTTGTCAAGACCAGTAATCAATGCATCTACAATACTAAGATATAATCCCTTAACTCATGAAAGTTATGTTGAAAAATATGCTAAGGATGGTGATTTTAAAGATGTATATGATGCATTAGTTCATGGAAATCAATAGTCAGATTATTATATGCATGATAATTTGTTATATCATCTTGGAAAGCTTTGTATACCCAGGGATGAAAGAGTAAATGTAATTAGAGAAGCTTATACATCTCTCATTTCTCGTCATTTCGGGGTTGGTAAGACAATAGCACAATTGCAAAGATATTTTTATTGGCCTCGAATGAATGAGACAATTTCCAAGTATATAAAAGGGTGTGTTATGTATGCCACAAGCAAACCTAGCAACAAAAAGTTGGGATTATATATGCCACTTCCAATACCTTCTCAACCATGGAAAAGTATCTCCATGGATTTTGCAGGGGGTTTTCCTATGTCCAGGACATGTCATGATTATTTATATGTCATCGTGGATAGATTTAGTAAGATGCGTATCTTATTTCTATGAAAGAAACATGTCACATATGAACAAACAACACATATGTTCTTCACCAATATTTGGGTTCATTTTGGGTTTCCTACATTTATTATATCAAATCGAGACTCTAAATTTTTGGTCTCATTTATGGGAGCTCATGGACACTAAGTTAAAGAAGAACACAACTTTTCATCCACAAATAGATGAACATACATAGCAGGTAAGCAAAATAATGGTACATCTACTTCGAGGATATTGTAGCAAGCATCCTAAGTTATTAGATGAGTAGTTTCCTTATGGAAAATAATCCTATAATCATGCCATGCATTCTTCTACTCATAAAACTCCTTTTGAAGTATGTTTGGGGTACTTTCCTAAATCACCTATGGAATTTTCTTTTGGAGAAGAAAGTAAAGAGGATGGACATGATGATACAGATAAAGCTAAAAGGTTCATTCAGAACATCTAGCAGGTACATCAAGTAGTACAGGAACAATTGGAAAAAATCCAATCTAAATACAAGGAGAGGCATGACAAACATCGGGTTGATCATCAGTTCGAAGTTGGTGATCAAGTATGGTTACATATCATCAAGGACATAATGAAGGGTGAAGGTTAAAAGCTAAGGCCAATCTGATATGGTCCATTCAAGATCTTGGAGAATATTGGTACTAATTCCTTTCATTTAGTTCTACCAGCCTACATGCAAATGTATTCAATGGCAAATGTTGAGAATTTGAAGCTTTATGATCCTCCTATGATTATGGGTGAACATGAAAGTATTTGAGTACCGACAGTTGATGATTTTTATCCAGAGTATTTAGACGAGCTACAGGAAGATGTTACTCTCGACATAAGGATCATGACTTCACAACGAGGTGATGTGGAATATATTCGATTTGGTATTAAAGGAGTACAACCAAGCAAAGAAAAGTGGATTGAGATCATGAAGGTGAGGGAGATTTACCCTCACTTAGTTGTTGAGTAATAAAATATTTTGATGGTCCAAAAGGCTTCAAATGGGGAGGAATGGTCCAAGAGGATCCAAGAATGCTCACAAAGATCCAATATGATCCAAAACGCTCACAAAGGTCCATAAGAGTTAAAAAATGATCAAAATTAGACCATCTAAAATGCTCTCAAAGAAACCATCAATGCATGGAGCTCGACGATATCTTTTCAACGATGCAAACATCACCTCAAATGGAGTTCATATGAAAACATTATGGATGGTGAAAGTTCGAGTCAAACTAGGAAAAAGTCAAAGGGGTCAAGGTGACACGTTTCAGCACTGCAAGGGTGACACGTGGCATGAATGTACGACTATATGGTGCTGACATGGCTACACCATGGAGCACCATGTGGCACATCGTACAATGATTGGGCAAGTGATGTGGCAAGTGTACCAAATGAGTTGGCACCAATTGACATCCGACACATGGCAAAGATAGAACAATGAGAGGATGCCACATGACATCCTCCCATTGATCATTAATGGGTAAGGCTACTTAAAATTGGTTGGAATCCGGAGGATCGAACCTAGGTCTCCCACCAAACAACCCAACAACCTCACCAATACACCGCACATTTGATTCTTAACTATATACGACACCATATGTATTTAAGTTTGTTAAAATTCTTTGTTGGCAAAAAAAAATGGATCGAATCGGCAAAAAAAAATTGAATCGAGGGCATAGCCCTCGATCCCATGAATAACACTGTAACCATAGCCTATGCCATGATCCACGTGGGTCATATTATATTGCATGTAAACTATACCATATATCACATAACCGATATATATATATATATTCGCACGAGTTATTTCACATATGGTTACAAAAAATGTTATATATAGTGTGGTCAACGAGCTCTGACCCCAATACCCACTATATCACATTCCAACGATTTAACCACTATGCCAAATATCCGGTTTGTTAAAACAAACCGTTAAACTTTTAATTAAATGATGTTGCAGGTTAGCATAAAGTGTGGACGAGAGGTTAGGGAACGATCCCTATTTAATGGGTGCATTGACAAAGACAAGGAAACACATAATTGCAGAGTACAACGTCTCAAAGTTCATTCCTAGAGGGTATCAAGAATTGGAGGTTGTACCGTAATACATACCACGGGGTTCTGACACATAATTTTATGAACTTTATACTCATTTTTATTGAAATAAATGAAATTTTGCAAGGAATTCGATGACATAATCTATTTTTGAGTTTGAGAAATGCATAAAGAGGTAATTGTAAAACAAAATAGTTTGAACATTAATAAAGAGGTCTCTGTTGGAAGTAGACCCAGACACATAACCCAAATTGGGTGGACTCTCTTATCAAACTTGTGTATGTGATTTTAATATTGTTGTTTTATTTCCACTCAATTATTTTACAAATTGTTTATCATTTAAGTGTATTTGGATAAATAAATATGTCACATATAAATTGCAAACATTCAAACAACTATTTTTATTTCGAAGATCAAATAGATGTTTAACAATTAAGCATCCAAGGATTTCTTGGATCACACACTTCCACACACTTATTCCTTTGCAACTTTTTGAAAAACTTCGTAGCCACATCAAGACACACTTCCACACACTTACTCCTTTGCAACTTTTTGAAAAACTTCGTAGCCACATCAGGGCGAGAGATAATATGGCGATGAACATACTCCATGGATTATTCTTATAACTCAAAGGACGAAATACTCTTTTCCTCTTAGTTTTAATCAAGGCATCTTGTACACGACGTGAAAATGTTGTAGGAACTACAAATTTTGAAATGGCTAGATTTGCATCTCGAACGATCTCTATCAAATATGTATATCAAAGACAACCATTCAATTACGATTCCAATTGTGTTTCTCTCTGTATTTTCTTCAAGTACCATTTACACTGGGATTGAATTCTTTTAGTACAACCATAAAAAGAGTCGCACACTATTCTCATCAAACGTAGAGAGCTATTGTGTATGGAATGTCTTAATTCAACGAGACAATGAGAAACACTATATTTGAAGAAGGTGAGGTGCCTAATATGGTTGTTTCCCTACTTGACTCTTTAAAAAAACAACTCTTTTTGACATTCCTGGCAACCAGTGAAACGCATATACTCGTAGTGCTTCTCCAACAACACTTGATCATCATATAGCTCCGGTTCTGAAGTTGAGTTTTTGATAATGCCTATCACAATAGCATCACTTGAACCAGTCCCATCGCACGTGAATGGCGTGACCGAAACATCTACTGACCCTATTACTGCACCCTCAAATGTAGGTGTGGTGTAGTGACAAACAAAATCTTTATGTTATCATGCTATAACAATGCAATTTTCTTTCTTGTGTAATGGTAACACCTCGGTCGTTGTTGCCTCTATATTTAATGATGTCGACCTTATTTGAAATATTTCATTCATTTTGGAGCTACTCATCGCACCATTAGAAAAAACGTGAACTCACAAATTATCTATGCACAAGAGGATCAAGCTCATCCATGATTCGCTCAAGTGTCATTAATGATTACTTATACAATGTTTGAATGAACATCCAGTGTAAAAATTATTTGATTCAAAGAAAGAATGGACCTAAGAATTCACTTTTGCTTGTGAGTATCTCCAAATGTTCATGAAGTCATAAACTCAATATTATGAAAGATCATAATGGGACTGGTATGTCTTCACTGTGAAAGTGTTCAATGAATTGAGAAAGATGCCAAGAATTGGATTTAGTTGTTCTATATGATGAAGCTACAACACTCGTTAGTATGACGTTTGTAACTGTTGAACATAAGTTCGTCTTTGTTTTAAAACACATATTGTTCTATGGATCACGACTACTTGATGAATTTGTCACATCATGTAAATCATATATAAAAAAAACTTTATACTTCACTAAGGCATCATATAATCCAATCCATTTTTTGATAATGATATACTACTTTTGCTTTTGCTTATGATATGGCATGGGGATAATGCAAAAGTCATAAGTATAATCTTATGTCATAATTAAAATAGTTAAGAGAGAGACACAAGAAATATCTTAGAAAAGTGAGATATGTTGGTTATAAAATGAAATGATCCCAAAGTAAAGTTGTAACATGACATGGCCTTACTTTAACTAACTTTAAAAAAACATTTACTTTTTTCTTTATAAAAAGGTTATGTAGATAAGGTGAGGTATAAGGTTCCAAAATATAGGGCTTCAATACACCAATCATGAATTTGAAATATGATGGTGTTAAAAAGACGAGGAATGGGAAAATGAGCCATTTTTGGTGATAAGTCAAGAACCATAATACTTGTGCCAATTTTTTTTTTAATTTCAATTAGTTCAAAACTTGTATTGAACTTGTTTTTATCTGGAATGAACCTATAACCTATATATTGACCAACGATCATTGCCAATACTTGTCATAATTTATAAAAAAATCTTGAATGATGAGATATTTGAAGACATATTATTTAAATGTNTAGTTCAAAACTTGTATTGAACTTGTTTTTATCTGGAATGAACCTATAACCTATATATTGACCAACGATCATTGCCAATACTTGTCATAATTTATAAAAAAATCTTGAATGATGAGATATTTGAAGACATATTATTTAAATGTGTAGTATCAGCTCCGCGAGCATGCACAATACTTTGCACAAGCAATGTGATTTGAGAGGGAGCCCGGAAATGATTTTTTGGCTTAGAATTGTTGACCAAAATGGTGACCAACATATTATTCCAACCAACAAATGCACGTCACTTATAATGGCATGCAAAATCCGTTTTTGCGGAAAAATATACTGAAATGTATGGGGATTAAGGATCAAAACGACTAATTGTAGATATCAATATCTATTATACAACAAGAGGAAAAAAATGAAATTTGAATGATGCATGATTTGGGACTTTGTAGATTAATTCCTATAAAGTGAAATAATGGGGGTTTTGATCTTGTATATATAATAGAGAACAAAGAAAGGCTCCTTGACTATTTGACAAAAGGATTAGAAAATTGAATGAATTGTCATGGATGTGTGTTGAGGGAAAAGCCCAAATGTAACACTGAGCATCCATGACGTGTATGCATGAGTTATCTCAAGATGGAGGGGATGGAGAAAGGGAAATAAAAGAAGGCTTGGGAAGGATTGAATGAGTACTTTAAGCAAGGGTTCCATGCTTAGTGCATATGATAGACAAAGAAAGGAAATCCAACACATAAATAAGGCAACATGGTTCACCTATAAGCCTATTGTCCACTAATAGAAATTGNCTAATCTATGACAATTTCTCTATCAAGTCCGACCATCAAATAAAAAACTGAAAACTGAAAATAAAATAAAAAAAGAAAAGAAAAAGAGAGAAAATAAATTAAATTAAAGTGAAGAAAACGAAAAACCTAATCTACCCCTTTTATTTAAAATTTTTGGTCTTATTTATATGCATTTTTATGTATTCTCTTTTATTTATGTACAAGGGAAGAAATATGCAACAACCTAGGACTCAAGTGGGATGCCATTTGGCATAGAGGAAAGCATCATTTTATTTACATGTGGGACTCATGACTTCGAAGACTTTGCGCAAGGAAAGCTTACCAAGATGCCAACCAACATATGCATATGGAGAGGTAAAATGACCTATCAAGACCCAAAGGAAATGGTTTCCATCTTGCAAGACGTGCCAACCAACCAAATGAGCTTTGCATCTTATACTGAAAGTATCAATAGAATTAAAGAATTCAAGTTTAAGGTTCAAAGTTTGAATATCAAAGATAGGTTCAATAGACTCATCAAACATAGTAATGCCATTTGTTGCAATATTGATACTGAAATAGGGTCATCATAAACATAGTTACCAAATTAACGAGAACTCTCTAGAGTTCT
>SNQJ01S0016690.1:177275-200807 GCA_010110895.2 Picea sitchensis
TGTTGTTGCAATTGAAGTGCATTGGTATGCAACAAGTACACACCCATTCAATGGTGTGTACAAGCCAAATATGATGGTTGAGACACATGTCAATAGAAAAAGAAAAAGAAAGGGTCAAAATACAACTCGTCGTCCCACTGACCTCTTAAAATTAGACGATATTGACATACTTGTTTATGACTTCAATTTGACAAAGAGAGGAACTCTTCGCTCCAAGATGAAAAAGATTATCAAGAGGTTGTTGCCGCAAGAAATAAATGCAAGATGGGAGTCTGTTGAACCTAGTCGTAGATATAAAAGGCATTTGGCATCTGAAATGTTGGGCATGCATGTAGACTTAGATGGTGCATTCATCGACAATAAAGAAGAGTATGGATCATCTACATCTTCATCAAAACATTCATCTGAAGACAATGTAGACTCTGATGATACTTTAGAAACCATGAGTCAATCTGAATAAGTGTATGGAACATTTTAAGAATTTTTGATCCATATGATTGTATGGTAACTAAAAAAGAGCATTGAACTTAGATATGATCTTACATGAAGTTATGAATCTTTTGTTATGTTTTATGAATGATATATTCTTTTATTATGGATAATATAATTAAATTTCTTAGATCATATGTTTTGAATATGGTCATTATAACAATACTTTTAAGAAACTATTTATGTTTCATTCAATATAACTTGTATTTACGTTTTTATTGTTAAAAGGAAAAAAATATTAAAAAGTGACGTTGAATTTTTAAAGTATAGTGTGATATTTTCATGGCATTATGTATTACCTTGTGCTTTGCGTGATGATAACATTTAAAAGTTAAACATTTAAGGGTTGCTTTTATGATTTTGTTTACAGTAATGATGAGTTCTGTTACCACATTACAAAAAAGTGTCATTTTAATACCCCAATTTTAGAATGGGTGCTACCGGTAGAAATACTTTTCAATTTGATGGTTGATTTTGACGTTATGGTTTTAATGGTACCAAGTGATAAAAATACGATTTCAAATGATCTCAAAATTTAACGTTTTGAAAAAAAAAAAAAAAATCAAAAACATATTTTTTGTTTTTAGGTGCTGATTTTAAGGTTTTTCTGAGCTACTGTCTAAGTTTTGAAGGCCATGTTTGAAAAATGTTGTAACTTTGACCCTGTTTTAAAAAATGGTG
This sequence comes from Picea sitchensis, assembly GCA_010110895.2. Lineage (NCBI taxonomy): Eukaryota > Viridiplantae > Streptophyta > Pinopsida > Pinales > Pinaceae > Picea > Picea sitchensis. The sequence continues at coordinate 178,446 of SNQJ01S0016690.1, forward strand.
CTACCGGTAGCACCACTTTTTGATTTGGGGGTTGATTTTGATGTTTTTTATGCAAACATATGGGTTTTTTGGGCCAGAGTTCTCGTTTTGAGGGCACAATTTTGATTAAGTTGGTAACTATGTTCATAATGCAAGCAAGAATATAAAGGATTCAAAAACATAGGAATTCCCTTGAACTCATTATCATCATTTAAGGAAAAAGTGCACATATCAAGAGGGGTATACATATCAATGTCAAGTTGCTTGGTGTTATTGGACAAATCGGTAAGTGCAGACACAAACTAATCTCCCTAACTTCAACAAGAAATTAGAACAAAACAAGACAACATAAAAAACTTTCCCTTAGTTTTGACTATCAAGCATACTAACTAGCAAGATATAAATGGCATACCTTTTAAATGTTGTTTTTCCTCACTAGTGTCATCTTCGCTCCATTCCAAGGTGTTGTGACTGAGAGTCACCCTTAAATTGCAAAAGGATAAACCAAGTACCCATCAAAATGTTTGGTGGATGTTGGTTTTATGAGTGGAGGTCAAATGGGCGAAAATCAGTACGAGAATGATTTTAACATAGAAACTGGAAAATCAACTCACAGGGAAGTGAGGTCCTCATTAACTTCAATCAGTGATTTGAGTTTAAGTGTGAGCAGAAGGAAGAATTGGTGAGATATGCGAACAGGACTGCTATGAGCATCCGATTTTCAAGAAGCTTGGTGAAGAAAAACTTAGGCTCAAGAGCACTCTTGAACTCAAATTTCATATACTAAAATATGTCGCAGCAACATACTAATCAAACCTACATTACCATGCAAATACAACAACTCGACTGGATCCTCCATGCCCAAGCCTTTCAGCATAAGGGGAAATAAGATAACATAGAAGCTAACTAAAACTGGTCACAACAATACTGTAATCAGACCTACATTACAATAGAATGGCAACCCTCGACTGGATCCTCCATGCCCAAGTGTTTCAACACAGTTTAAACAAAGAGATGAAAGAAGCTAACTTCTATTAATGTGAAAGTATCAAATTTGATACATAACCAGAGAACAGTTCTGGCATCAAAATTACACAGTAGGGAGCTCTGCTCAACCAGTTGACGACCATAACAAAATCTTAAAATCATCTATTTATACTCAAATCAGTCCAAAACTACCAGGAGTGTGATCTGGCCATTCCATTCAAATCCTTTCATCTGCGCCTTCTTCTGTCAGATTGTGTGTGTATTCTCATCTCATATGCAAACTCAGCTCAACATAAGCCTGTAGGAAAAATCGTCCATTGTGGTACATCGGGCTGACAGTTTTGTATCCACAGCCAGACCCTCCACGCTTTCCATTTATGGAGAGAGTCGAGGTTTCAACAACCATTCCTTCTTTTATTAACTGATCTTTCCTCGGGATCGGGATGAGGCTTAATGCCTAGGGGGCTGCCACGTGTTGCTCTCATATTTGATGCTATATAAGCACGTGATTGCGAGGACATCATAAGCAGTTTGGATGCACATCGCCTTTGAGCCCTCAATCCACCACCTTACACCACATAGCTCTTTTGCTATACCATGGTTTCAATTGCGGGACCGCTCAAGAATTTTATCGTTCGGGCGTGTTGCGTCCACGCAATGAAACGTGGTCGTTGATATGGTCGCGATCTACGATCTACGTGCACCTGCTAATTTTAGAGCCACCACTAAGTTTTATCTGCCTGTCAACTTTAGGATCATTCTAACCGTGCTTGGAGATGGTGCTACTTTTGGCGCTGAACAAGAAAACTTCTCGGAGGATGATCTGACATGGTGGTTTGACGTCACTATACCAGGTGTCATGAACTGATGATTGCCACGTACTTTGGCACTTCAGATCTTGGAGGTGGTCTACATGTAAAACTGGAGCTCTGAAGTGAACGACGACCGTCGATTTGAGGAGGAAACGCGGCAGGGATCTGTGGACTCCGGGAGAAACTACTTCAGAGGAAACGAGAGCGGGGAAGTTGAAACTCCTGAAGACCGAATTCTCAAAGTAAATCATGACCTTCCAATCTGGGAGGACGCATGGTGCTTGATCTGCAACTTCAAGGGAAATCGGGAGTGGGGAAGCCGAAAATCCCGAAGGCCAAATTCCCTAAGTAAATCATGACTGTCCAATCCGAGAGGACGCTTGGTGCTTGATATGCAACTTCAGGAAAAATCACTTCGGGGGAAATCAGGAGTGGGGAAGATGAAACTCCCGAAGCCTTAATTCTCGAAGTAAATTAGGTCCATCCAATCTGAGAGGACGCGTGGCACTTGATCTGCAACTTCGAGAAAAATCACTTCGGGGAAAATCGGGAGTGGGGAAGCCGAAACTCCTCAAGCCTGAATTCCTGAAGTAAGTCATGACCATCCAATCTGGGAGGATGCGTGGCACTTGATCTATAACTTTGGGCAAAATCATTTCGAGGGAAATAGGGAGTGGGGAAGACGAAACTCCCAAAGCCTAAATTTCTGAAGTAAATCATGACCGTCCAATCTTGGAGGACCTGTGGCACTTGATCTGCAACTTCGGTGCTTCCACCTGGTCTTCAAACCTCACGCAACTTTGATATTCCGAAAGACTGAGAGTCGTTGATCTGAAATGCTCCTGGGATCTTCGTTGTTGAAAATCGAACCTGCCTTCCTACTTCAAGCCCATAATAGACCGCTTTGTGTGCTACGCCTTGTGCCCATGGCTATTTCTTGTGTGAACAAGGACTTGGATGAGTTGATGTGAGCTCAGGCAACAAAATGACCAGTAATTCGAGACAAAATGATGATGATTGATCATCCTTCTTCGAGAAAAAACATAAAATCTTCAGGCCGAGACTTAGTTGGGAAAGACACCAAGGGAAACCAGGTCGTCAACAAAGGGGGAAAATGAATTTATCAGTCAGAGGGAAAGCTCCTAGGACTTGGTGGTGGGGAAGAGAGAGAGAGAGATATGAGACGAGGGTAAAAACATAGGTATTAACAACAATCACATACAACCCTTGACAACCTCATGTGATAACACAAGGCTTATGGGATGTTGAACCTATAAAAAGACATAAGAAAACGAAGTGAAAGCAATGATGTATACTCAACAAAACCTATGTATGTGATCAAGGAGTCATACAATAAAATAAGACTAATTTTATGGGAAAGAAATATATCATTGTATTAAAGATATGAAAAGGAGAATACAACCAATGCCTTGATGTTGTAAGGTCCCTTCCAACAGTTCCTTTCTTCCCACACACTTCTKCTCCACAGATTTTGATACTATAGATTTGAAAGTCACTCACAATATCAACTTGGAAAAGTGAAACTCAAAGCCAACATAGGCCCAAACACTCCAACTCTTGGCTAGACTAATATCTCATTAGTTGAATCTTTATGACTAAGCTGAAGCTCCAAAAATTCTCTAACCATTCCAAAGCTATATTTCCCATGAGAACTCTTCTCCTTTTATAAGATGAAAAGGATATGGTGAGGAGGTTAGGATGATGCCACTAGAACAGGGATGTGACTCAGATCCAAACCGACCGGACGCCACCTCACCCTCGAAGCTTCTATTCTAGAAACGTCGAGAATATTATATTTTTCTTCATAAACAAGATCTTCACACCCTTAGAACTGAGAAAACTATTACAACATCACATGCCACTGTGGTGAAACCTGCGATGATCCTAAATAATCAAACCCTTAACATTGAGCAAGGTGCGATAATCCATTTTTATAAGGTGTTTACAAAGGAAAAGATAATTTTCATCTTTCTGGGAAAATGTATCTTCATTCTTCTTCAGGAATTAAGGCCATTGATCCTTCTAAAGACAAAGGATAGGTGTACATCATTAACGTTCATAGGGGTGATGAAAATAATGTGTAACAGTAAGCCCCCCAAAGTATGAAGTTAGAACAAAGTAATAGTTGAAATACTTTGTCAAGTGTGTGTAGGGAACAAGGAACACGTCGGTTGGAAACCTGCCAACAAACAAGGAAATACAGTACAATAATATATCATCACTGAGGTAGGAATTCCCATACTCAGAATATAAATGACTCAAAGCATAAATGCTGACATGTGAAGATCCATGTCAAGTAATACAGGTCATGGCCACCCAACATACACTGTGGATCCATGCCATTATGACTCAAATCTAAACATAACCACCAAAATACACTGTGGATCTATGTGTTAAAGACTCAAATTTGAACATAGAAATGAGACATACACTGTGGATATATGCAACAATACAATTTGAATATACTCCAATGTAACCTGAATCTGTCAAAAAAGATTCAAGGTCTTCATCTCCACCACTCTATAGTATGAATCTAACCATGCAAATACATGTGCTGAAGTCGAACATGGTAGAAACCACTTGATTACCGGTCATTAGTGAATATCGTTAAAAAGTGAAAAGGAAATCACCATTAATGTCAATGACTCCCAAGGTACACTAGTACAATCCAACGGATGTGAATTTATGAGTTAAAGTCGAACACTCGACGAAATCTACCAATTAGGGGTCAATAATGAAAACCCATTGTTGAAAGCAAGGAAACCTACCATTGAGGCATGGAAGTTACAAGGTTACCAATTAGTTTCTAAGTCTAATTCATGGATAATGATTTGAAATCGACAGGAAAAGAATCGTGACAGGAGGGCCTTGATGTATCCCCCATCATTGACACGAAACAAGAAACATGATTTGAAGTAGATAAGACTAAAAAGTGATTCAAGACTGACTCATGGATGGTCGACGCAATATAAGGCTTAAGGACTACTGAAATGGTCGACGCAATAGAAGGCTTTCTAGGTTGAAATTTTCTTTGAACATATTGATGACACGACAATTGTCTTAGAAACACTGACTCAACAACAAGCATGACAGACCAATTTGTAATCTTATAAAGGAGTATGATCAAGAGACAATCAGATTTTACAACCTAGACACAAAGCAAGTGAAAGGGTGTCATGTTCAAAAGTGACTCTTCCATAGAATACAAGTTTATATATATTTCTTTCCCAATTCCCCCCCCACCATTTCTGGAAAGTATCTCTTTATTTTTACACAATCTTGAGGAGGATAACATATTCTTGAATTGTAAGCTCATGCTTTGGATGAGTCCCTCAAAGTATGTTTAGCAAACCCTAGGAAGGAGTGGTTCAGTCCCATATGGGACTTTCGATGTTTGTTTTACGAGTCCAAAGAAAGTAAACTCAATGGTTTTTCATAATTAGATAGTCTGGAAAACACTTAAAGGAAACACCAAAATTTCCTTTTTTGTAAAGTAGTCTGATGATACTAAAAAATAGATAAAATACCACTCAAAATACGCTTTCTTCAAATACTTTAACGAGCGTGAAAAGAACAAGATCACTCCGAAATATTTTCATGTTTAGAGAGTCTGAATAGAGATTAAAGGGAACTCTAGGGGGTTCCTTTTTCGTATAACATTTACGAGTCCGAAAAAGTGATAAAAGTTTACTCGGTTACATTCTCATGTATTTACGAGCACGAGAAAGAACAAAGACTAAGCTCAGGATTGTTTTCATTTTTACACAAGCTTAAAACAAAACAAAACTATGCTTGGGATAGATTTTATTTTTACACAAGCTTAAAACTAAACAAAACTATGCTTGGACTTGGTTTCATTTTTACACAAGATTGAACCATAGGAAACTATGCTTGAGGTAGGTGGTTTCATTTTTACAAAAGCTTGAACCAGAGAAAACTATGCTTGCGACTTCCCAATGCATTATCTAGGGATGGTTGGTACTTTGTCCCCATCTTAAGAAGCTAGCGACTTAACTTCAACATGAAGTCCAGAAGCTGTAAGAATTGCCCCCCAAGATTCGTTTCATCAAATGACACAGGTGGATGAAAGGAAGATTTAAATACTAGATGAAGGACTTGTTTGGGTGATCTTGGCATCATCAACACTCCCAACACAATTATCAGTAACTAGTTGTTTTCCACCATGTTTGGAAGTAGTTGGAAGTTTGGACCCTTGCTTATTTTTCTTCTTCTTAACATTCCTTTTCTTCTTCTTCTTATCCACCGGGTTACTAGCTTCAAAGATTTCACTCGACAAAGAATATGAAACAAAAGAAGACCTTGCAAGTAAAGAAAGTGAAGAAGATCTTACTGATGAAGAAGGTGAAGGATCAACATGAGGTTGATGTTCTTGGGGGGAAGTGCTTACATTCAAGATTACCTGAGTGGAAACAACCATACCGGTAATTCAATTGTGATACCTGAAACACTCAAAGTAGTGATGTAAAGAGGACCAACGTTTCCGTAAGAAGGGGAAAAAAAAGGCTCCCCTAGAGGAGGGGTTTCTTCATTGGTTGTTCTAGGAATTGAAGCCATAAATACAGATTCAACTTAAGGCCTATAAGGAAAAAAAAAATAGCACACGCTAAAAATCTAGTAAGCAAGCAAGCAAACAAAACCTTCTTACAATGAACATACTAGTTGGTGATGAAATCCAACGTCGCTGGAAAAATATAAGAATGGGATGAGATAAAGAGGGTGGAAAAGTTACATTGACGACCTGCTTAATGGACTTACACCTTGGTGCAAGATTCCACACAATAAACATGGATTTACCCTCCAAGGAGCCCGAGTGAGTTTGGCCAATGTCGATTCCAAGTACAACGAAGACTTCCCCATTCACTGTCACCTCGTGTATTACCCTAAAGAGAAAGGTCACTAAGGTTACTAAATACAACAATGATGCTTGGGGAAACAATCGACAGTCCGATACACATCCAAGGGACAGGTAACTGAGCCCAAAATCGACTTGAAAAGACTCGCATAGGGTTTTTTTCTCAAGTGACCCCCAATAATATGCACAACCACTACACCAAGACCAACAAAGTAGGGTTTGTCACTCTGCTAGTATCAATGTGACCTCGTGATTGACCCTTGTGTGAGAAGGGATTCCCAGGAAAAAATGTAATAAGTGGATTTACCACTCCCTAGCACAAGATTCTATGTTTGTTTGCAACTTTGGAAAGTTATCTTTCACACCTATTCCAAATCCCTACACCCTAAGCTAATGTAGGTTTGCTACCAAAACATATAAAAATATCTAATCAATTTTTATAAGCGCTTTATTTTAAGGTTTTTGTTTACTCAAGAGGAAAATGGTGTGGACTAAATGATGTTTTGAGATACTCTAAACAATGCAAAGAAATGAGAATGCAAATATTTCACTTCAATGAAAGCTATATTACGAGAAGGAGAAAACGTTTATCATTCCCAGATGCACAATGTCCCAAAATTTTATTAAACTCATCAATATCAAGATCTTCAAGAAAAGAGCCAAGGAGACTGTACACCAATACACAATTCTTGGCCCCCCTCGTCCATGAGGGGGAATTTGTTTTAAGAATTCAAGACTAAAAAACGCCAAAAACCATGCAATTTTGCTACTTCAAATGGAAAGATGCCCCCAATCTATTTTTTTTTTCTTTTAAGATAAACTATTTAGAAAAAGAAATGTTCTTTCACTAAACAATTCTAAAGAAAAAACAATGCTTTGTAACTGAAAGACACTCAAAGAAAGATATCAAATATTTCAAAGGCACACAAGCTAAAACAAATAAAATAAGGCTAAAAGCATATGCAAAGTTGTCAAGCAAACTGTAAACAAACCATAATCAAACCCAAAAATTCATCCCAAAACCATATCCAAGATCTGGGCAAGAAAAACCATAAAGAAATATTTTTTCACACAATCGTCGCAGGCTACAAGCCAACACAGTGCAACGATGTTGGATCGTGGCAGGCCAAAGAACAATACAGTGAGACGATGTCACACTGTGTCTCAAAGCAAGGTGCGACGAACACCTAAAAATGGAAAAATTAAAAAACAATGAAAATTTTTCAGTGAATTCAACAGTCAGTGAGTTAGACTGGATCTCCTAGTGACTCAGAAAATCAGAAACTCAAGCAGACAAGAAAGGAAACAAGACTACTAGGAAAACAATCATTTCTCCAGTATTTTTGCCAATTTTGTTATCAGACAAATTGGTAAGTGCAGACACAAACTGATCTCCCTAACTTCAACTAGAAATTAGAACAAAACAAGACAAAATATAAAACTTTCCCTAAGTTTTAACTATCAAGCATACTAACTAACAAGAGATAAATGAAATACCTTTTAAATGTCGTTTGTCCTCTCTAGTGTCATCCTCAGTCCATTCCAAGGCTTATAGGATGCTGAAGATGTAAAAAGACATAAACCAACAAAGTGAAAGCAACGATGTATACTCAATAAAACCTATGTATGTGATCAAGGAGTCATACAATAAAATAAGACCAATTTTATGGGAAAGAAATATATCACTGTATTAAAGATATGAAAAGGAGAATATAGCCGATGCCTTGATGTTGTAAGGTCCCTTCCAACAGTTCCTTGCTTCCCACACTTCTGCTCCATGGATTCTGAGACTGTAGATTTGCAAGTCACTCACAATCTCAACTTGGCATAGTGAAACTCAAAGCCAACATAGGCCCAAACAATCCAACTCTTGGCTAGACTAATATCTCATTAGTTGGATCTTTATGACTAAGTTGAAGCTCAAAAAATTCTCTAACCATTCCAAATCTAGATTTCCCATGAGAACTCTTCTCCTTTTATAAGATGAAAAATATATGGTGAGGAGGTTAGGATGATCCCACTAGAACATGGATGCAACTCAGATCCAAACCGTTCGAAGGCCACCTCACCCTCAAAGCTTTTGTTCTAGAAACATCGAGAATATGATATTTTTATTCGTAAACAAGATCGTCTCACCCTTAGAACTGAGAAAACTGTGACAACGTCGCAGACCAGTGTGATGCAACCTGCGACGATCCCTTTTTATAAGGTTTTTACAAAGGAAAATATAATTTTCATCTTTCTGGGAAAATGTATCTTTATTATTCTTCAGGAATTAAGGCCATTGATCCTTCTAAATACAAAGGATAGGTGTACATCATTAACGGTCATAGGGGTGACGAAAATAATGTTTAACACTTGGCCTCTTTTAATTGAAACAATGGATTTGAAAAAACATTATGAAATTCAAGATCTTGATTAACTTGAAAGGACAACTTATCAAATGAACCAATAGAATCAAAAGGGTCCTAATCAAATATATTTGACCATTCATTAGTAACATCATAATATAGAACTTTTTCATAAAGAGGATAAAATAGGTCAAAATCAACTTCCTTCTTTACATTGTCAATTTCACCATTGTATACATATGAATGAGAGATTTGGCATAAACCATGATCTTGAGATTGAGTTTGTCTATTAGTTTTGAGGATGGTGGTATTTGGAATGTGAGAGATGGGTTGATCGTTGAGCATCAAGATATGATCATTATCCTCTTTACATTTAAACTCTTGGTCACATATGGTAAAGGTATTATAATTCGGCCTTAGGTAAGAGGGATTCAAGGATCTTTCAAGGTGGGCTTGTTTCAAGAATTGATGTTCAAGGGAGAGCATGTGATTTTGTAAATCTTGGATGACAAGTATTTGTGTTGATCATAACCACCAAAGGAGAAACCTGTTCTATAGGATTGCTCTTCGAAATCAAGACAAGTGGTTAAGGCTAGCTATAGGTTTTGAACATTATTCTCCTACAACCTCCAACAGTAAAGATGAGGTAGAAGATCATAATAATGAAAGAGGGATGCCAATTTGGTAGGGAGAATGGACATAGGAATTGAATTATATAACTTGATAAACCTAAGGTTAAATGCATGAATTCTTTCACTATCCTTCATGTGAAATCAATTAAATCTCTTAAGTGTTTCATAAGGGTTATCAAAGTGCCCAAACGTAGAAGTAAACTTGATCGAGGAGGATCCAAAATGCTCAAAAATTGTTTTTCTCAAATTCTCTTAAAAACAACTTCATTGTGTAGAGCTTGATGATAGCTTTCCAACAACACAAAAATAATGTCAAATAGAGTTCGTATGAAGATTTTATGGCCAGTCAAAGTTTGGTCAAACCAGGGAAAAAGTCAAAACAAGGGTTCCATGTGGTAGGACCACAAGTTGCCACGTGGCCTGTCCATACATGTCATGCAATTGAAAAACGACATCAGGATGAAATCAACATGGTGACATGGCATCACGAGAGGCTGCCACATTTCACCTAGATTTGGAATTTTTGAGGGCCCATGTGGACCAATAAAAAAGTGCCACATGTCATCTATATGATGATGTTGCAGTTGACTGGATGATGAGGTGGTAGATCTATACAATGACATGGCTGACAGGTGGACCAATGACATCATGAAATTTGGATCAATCAGAGAGTGCCACATGGCACTCTTCGATTGGCCAATAATGGCGAATGGAGAATAAAATTGGTTGGGTTGGATGAGAATCGAACCCATGACCCATGGTGGAATGTTCCATGAAATATTCTAGTTCCTTAACTAGATTCCCTTAACAATGTGCCACATGTGTTGGTTGTTAAAACAACCTAAACAAATTATATTTAAGTTTGGTTAAAGCAACCCAAGAATAAAGGGGATCAGTTAAGCCGACTTTGGCCTATATAAACTCAACGCCTACCCTGCATACAACATGGATTTACGTTCTAGATTGAAGTTCATGCCAAGTTTATATTTTCTCATTTTGCGTGTGTTACACATTATTTTCGTCACCCTTATGATCGTTAATGATGTAAACCTATCTATTGCCTTCGAAGGGGTCAGTGGCCTGAATTCCTGAAGAAAGAAGGGAGAAGAAATTTTCCTGAGAGAAGAAGTTGTATTTTCCTTTGTAAAAACCCTATTAAGGAGGATTTCCACAGGCTTCACTATACATAGGGTGCGACAATGCCTGATTTCCGCACCCTACTCTAAATTTGTATTGCAGAGTTTCCGCAGGTTGCACTATAGCTATGGTGCAGAAATTCCTGTACGTGGGAAAAACGAGCGTCTTGCCGATGCTTCTAGAAGGAGAAGCTTTTATGGTGAGGTGGCCTCCGAATGGTTTGGATCTTACTCGCTTTCATGATTTAGTGGGATCATCCTAACCTCCTCACCTTATCCTCTTTAGCTTATAAAAGGACAGGAGCTCTCATGGAGAAAGTTAGAATGACTTGAGCTTGAGTTTTGTAGATTGGAAATTTGGCTTGATTAGAGTGGCTTTGAGCTTTGTTTTGTCAAGATAGATTGTGAGCAGCTTTCAGATCTATAGTCACAGAATCCATGGATCAGAAGTGTGTGGGAAGCAAGGAATTGTTGGAAGGAACCTGATGACATCAAGGCATCTGGTTGTATATTTCTTCCACATTCTTTAATACAGATATATTTTTCTTTCCTATATGAGTGTTATTTTTCCATATTGTATGATTCATTGATCACGTACATAGTTTCATATCAAATAGAATCTGTTATTCTTGTCTTCATTGGCTTGTGTTTATTTCCAGATATTTCTCCATAAGCCTTACAAAGGAGCTTGGATTGCATTAGCAAAGTTGGATCTTTGATATTTAAAAGGTATCTCCTAGATCCATTTCTCATTTGATAATTGAAATCTAAGGAAAGAGTAGTGCATTTTCTTGTTTTGTTCTAGATCTAGGTGGATCTAGGGGAATTGATTTGTGTCCGCACTTAACAATTAGCTCGATAACAAAATTGGCGACCATACCGGGGACAAGATTGTTTTCCTAGTTTGTCTTGCTTTCTTTCTTTTATTGTCCTTGTTCTATTTTCTGGGTCACTGGGAGATCCAAATTGACTCTTTCACTGTTAAACTTCACTGGAAAAACCTTGATGCTTGTTATTTTTTCCATTTTTCATTTGATTTCCGCACCTTGCTTTGAGGGACAGTGCGATGATATTTGATTTCCACACCCTACCTTTTTGACACAGTGCGACATTTTCGCACTGTATTGGTTCTTTGGCCTGCGGAAATCAGGAATTGACGCACCGTGTTAGTCTACAGTCTGCGACAATTGTGAATTGTTTTGATTTTTGATGTTTTTTCCTTACCAAGATCTTGGATTTGGTTTTGGGGTGAATTTTTGGGTTTGATTATGATCTGTTTATAGTCTGCTTGACAGCTTTAAAACTGATTTTAGTCATCTTTTCTTTATTTGCTTTTGAAAGATTTGGTCTCTTGCTTTGAGTGTCTTTCAGTTACAAAGCCTTGTTTTTTCTTTAGAATTGTTTGGTGAAAGAACTTCTTTTTCTTTTATTGAATAGTTCGTGTTAAAACAGAAAATTGTTTGGGTTGCTTTGTTTCATGTCGATTTGCTATTTCTTTTATCTATCTTTGAAACAAGAATTTTTAATTTCTTGCTTTATATTAGATTGGGGGCATCTTTGCATTCGACGTAGCGAAATTGCATGATTTTTGGCTTTTTGGGGGGCCAAGAATTGTGTATTGGTGTACAGTTGCTTTTTCTCATTTCTTGAGAATCTTGATATTGATGAGTTTAGTATATTTTTGGACATTGTGCATTTGGGAATGATAAACGTTTTCTCCTTCTCCAAATATAGCTATCATCGAAGTGAAATATTTGCATTCTCATTTCTTTTCATTGTTTAGAGTCAGTCCAAACATCATCTAGTCCACACCATATTCCTTTTGAGTAACAACAACCTTAAAAATAAAGCGCTTATAAAAATTGATTAGACATTTTTATATTTTCTAGTAGCAAACCTACATTAGATTAGTTTTAGGGATTTGGAATATGTGTGAAAGATAACTTTCCAAAGCTACAAACAAACATAGAATCTTGATTTAGGGAGCGATGAAATCCACTTGCTACATTTTGTCCTGGGAAGCCCTTCTCACACAAGGGTCAAACCTGAGGTCACATTGAGACTGGCAGAGTTACTCACCCTGCTTTGTTGGTCTTGGTGTAGAGATTGTGCGTATTGTGGGGGTCGATTGAAAGGTATACCCACAATGATGAGTGGAAGCCTTTCAAGTTGATTTCGAGCTAGATACCCTACCTTTGCACATGGATCGAACTACTGACTGTTTCCCCAACCGTCACTATAATAGTTGGTAACCTTAGTGGCCTATCTCTTTAGAGTCTTACACAAGGTGACTGTGGAGGGGAAATTCTTCACGGTACCTGGAATCGACGTTGGCCAGACTCACTCGGGCTCCTTGGAGGGTATACCCACGATTATGTGTGGGAGATTGCACTAGGATGTAAGTCCATTAAGCAGGTCGTCAACACAACTTTTCCACCCGCTCTATCTCAACCCCTTCTTACTTCGTTCCCGTGACGTTGAATTTCATCACCAACTAGTGTGCTCATTGTGAGAAGGTTTTGTTTGCTTGCTTGCTTACTAGATTTTTAGTGTGTGTTGTTTGTTTTCCCTAGTGGACTCTAGGTTGGATTTTTTTTTTTAATGGCGTCAGTTCCTGGAATGAACAATGGAAGAACCTCTGCTCCAGGGGAACCTTTTGTTTTTCCTTCTTACGAAAACATTGGTCCTCCTCACATCGCTACTTTGAGCCTTCCAGGTCTCACAATTGGATTATCGATATGGTTTTTTTCCACTCAGGTAGTCCCTAATGCAGTTAGTTCTTCATTTGTAAGCAGTTCCCCCCAAGAACATCAACCTCTTGTTGATCCTTCACCTTCTTCACCAGTAAGATCTTCTTCACCCTCTTCACTTGCAAGGTCTTCTTCCATTTAATCTTCTTCATTGAGTGAAATCTCTAAAGCTAGTAACTCGATGGATAAGAAGAAGAAGAAATGGAAGAATAATAAGAAGAAAAATAAACAAGGGTCCAAACTTCCAACCAATGTCGGACATGTTGGAAAGAAACCAATTACTGTTAATCGTGCTGGGAGTGTTGATGATGCCAAGATCATCCAAACAACCCGTAAGCCCAAGTACCCTTGCAGGCTTTGTAAGGGTAGCCATCTTCTTAAGTATTTCCCTAGTCTATCTAAGGTTATAGAATCATGGTCTACACAACCTCGCCAACCCATGTCGTCAACCTCTGAACAACATGTTGATGACCTCCCGTCAACTAGTCAAGATACCGTTGGGAAGAAGAAAAGTAGAATCAAGTTCCTGTGTATGTTATGCAAAGGGAGTCATCTAACTCACCTTTTCCCTTGTATGAGAAAAGCCTCAAAATTATTGGAAGGCATGACTATTTCACAACCTCAACTTCTAGTTGCTTATCGCAAGCTTACTCTTGACCCACCTGTAGTTGATAGGATGATCAATCTGGTTGATCATGCAGTCAATTGGGTCACATCCTTAATTGAACTAGTTGAAAAAGTGGTTGATCTGATCCCATATTCAGTTGATCCCACTCTCCCGTTAGAGAGTGAAACCCAAGTGGTCGATCCGATTCCATCATCGATCGATCCCACTCTCCTGTTAGAGAGTGTCACCCAAGTGGTCAATCTGTTTTCATCCATTGACCCCATTCTCCCCTTGGAGAATGACACCCAAGTAGTCTATTTGATGTCATTATCAGTCGATCCTACTCTCCCGCTAGAGAGTAAACCTGATACTGCTCATGTTTTTCTCGTTGATACATAATCTACCGTGCCAGGGGGCATTCCTCCTTCTCCCGTGGAACCTCCTCCAAGTAATGAGGCCATCCTTTTTAATTGGGGTGTGCTAACTGGACCTCGTCTTCCCTCTCACATTCATTTCCATATTACAGTACAATTTTTTGATCAGGATGTTCCTCAGACATTGATAGATGAAGGTGCGCCCGTTAGTATTTTGTCCTCTATTGCTTGGAAAGCTTTGGGTTGTCCTCATCTTGCGCCGATTACGCAGAATATGTTATCTTTTAACATAAGAACCAATCAACCTTTAGGAACCCTTCCTCAGTTTCCTGTAACTTTGGGTGGGAAAACTGTCTTTATTGATGTTATGGTAGTCCAAGACCGCTTGGATTTCGCTTTACTCCTTGGGCGAGATTATGCATATGCCATGAAAGCTATTGTGTCCACTCTTTTTACGATGGAAGAATTGTGACTATTGATCAACTTTAATTCATCGGTCCTGACTGGATGACCTCCCTAAAAGGTTCTTATATGCATATGATATCACCCCCACCACAAGTTAATTATGTAGCGTTGTCTCCCATGCCTTCAACTGCTAATGAAGATGAGTCCCTCATTGTAAGATCATTATCTTATGACTTAGATCCGGTAGTTGACATGGTGATATCTTTGATAGGGTTTTTAGAGCTTGATCTCTTTACCCCTGTCGCGACCCTTGACATGGTGTCCTTCCAGAGTGTGTCTCTTCCGTCCATTGAAGATCTCTTGGAAGCCATGACCGAGTTTTATCCCTTGAACTAGTGTCCTCTCGGAGCGTTGTCCTCTTAGAAGCCATGATCAAGAAGAGTAGCTTTGAGCATGTTTTTCTGATTTCAAGCTCATTTAAAAATCAAACCAACCTTGAGCATGGTTATCTGTTTTCAGGCTCATTAAAAAATGAA
Organism: Picea sitchensis; assembly: GCA_010110895.2. Classification (NCBI taxonomy): domain Eukaryota; kingdom Viridiplantae; phylum Streptophyta; class Pinopsida; order Pinales; family Pinaceae; genus Picea; species Picea sitchensis. The sequence continues at coordinate 193,909 of SNQJ01S0016690.1, forward strand.
ACCAGCTGAGGATAGTGTTCACATCTCTGTATAAACCTCGTTAAAAAATGAAACATAGCTTACAAGCACAGTTCTTGTTTCTGTGTCAATCTGTTAAAAAATGAAACAATGGTCTGGAGGTTATACCTCGAGTCACGAGCATAGTTCTTCTCATGTGTCAAGCTCGTTAAAAAATGAAACAACTTCCCCCTCTCCATTTGGGTCAAGTCCTATGTATAGTATTTGAAGCTTCATCTCATCTTCTTGTGTCGTTGGATGAAATGAAGCTTGGGAGGCATTGATTCTAGCCTTTGGACTTCATGCTGAAGTTAAGTCACTAGCTTCTTAAGCTTGGGGCTAAGTACGATCCATCCCTGAATAATGCGTTGGGAAGTGCAAGCATAGTTTTCTATGGATCAAGCTTGTGTAAAAATGAAACCACCTACCCCAAGCATAGTTTCCTCTGGTTCACGCTTGTGTAAAAATGAAACCAGGTCCAAGCATAATTTTGTTTAGTTTTAATCTTGTGTAAAAATAAAATCTATCCCAAGCATAGTTTTTTTTTTTTTAAAGCTTGCGTAAAAATGAAAACAATCCTGAGCTTAGTCTTGTTCTTTCTCATGCTCGTAAATAAATGAGAATAAGTTACCGAGCCTAGTATTTTTTCTTTCTCATGCTCGTAAATACCTGAGAATGTAACTAAGTATACTTTTATCACTTTCTCGGACTCGTAAAGGTCATACGAAAAAGGAACCCCCTGGATTTCCCTTTAATCTCTTTTTAGACTCTCTAAACATGAAAAGATTGCCAAGCGACCTTGTTCTTTTCACGCTCGTTAAGGTATTTGAAGAAAAAATTTGTTGAGCGATAGTTTATCTCTTTTTCGGTCTCATCAGACTACTTCACTAAAAAGGAACTGAGAGAGTTCTCTTTAAGTATTTTTCAGACTCTCTAAACATGAAAAACCCCTGAGTTTTATTTCTTTGGACTCGTAAAACAAACATCGGAAGGCCCATATGGGACCAAACCACTCCTTCCTAGGGTTTGTTAAATATACTTCAAAGGACTCGTCCGAAGGATGTGTTTACAGTTCAAGCATATGTTATCCTCCTCAAGCTTGTGTAAAAATAAAGAGGTACTTGCCAGAAATGGTGGGGGGGAAATTGGGAAATAAATGTATCTAAACATGTATTCTATGGAAGAGTCGCTTTTGAACATGACACCCTTTCACTCGCTTTGTGTCTAGGTTGGAAAATCTACTTGTCTCTTGATCATACTCCTTTATAAGATTACAATTTGGTCTGTGATCCCTGTCGTTGAGTCAATGTTTCAAAAACAATTGTTGTGTCATTAATATGTTCAAAGAGAATTTCAACCTGGAAATCCTTCTATTGCGTTGGCCATTTCTGCAGTCCTTAATCCTTCTATTGCGTCTATCATCCCCGAGTCAGTCCTGAGTCACTGGTTACTCTGATCTACTTCAAATCTGATTACCCATTTCATGTGATTGATGGGGGATACGTTAAGGCCCTCCTATGATGAGTCTTTTCCTGTTGACTTCAACTCATTATCCAGGAATTAGACTTAGAAACTAATTGGTACCTTGGAACTTGCATGCCTCAATGACAGGTTTTCTCGCTTTCGACAGTGGGTTTCCATTATTGACCCCTGATCGAGAGATTCCACTGAGTGTTCGACTTCAACTCATTAATTCGCACCCATTGGATTGTACTAGTGTACCTTGGGAGTCATTGACATTAATGGTGATTTCCATCACACTTCTTAACGATATACACCAATGACCGGTAATCAAGTGGTTTCTACCATGTTTGACTTCAACACATGTATTCACATGGTTAGATTCATACTATAGAGTGGTGGAGATGAAGACCCTGGATCGTTTCTGTCAGATTCAGGTTGCGTTGGAGTATATTCAGTGTACTGTTGCATAGATTCACATTGTATGTCTCGTGGCTATGTTCAAATTTGAGTCTTTAACACATAGATATACAATGTATTTTTGGTGGCTATGTTCAAATTTGAGTCATAATGGCATGGATCCACAATGTATGTTTGGTAGCCATGACCTGTACTACTTTCCATGGATCTTTGCATGTCAACATTTATGCTTTGAGTCATTTGTATTATGAGTATGGGAATGCCTAGCTTAGTGATGATATATTATTGTACTGTATTTCCTTGTTTGTTTCCAGGTTTCCAACTGACGTGTTCCTTGTTCCCTACACACACTCGACAAAGTATTTCAACTATCACTCTGTTCTAACTTCATACTTTGGGGGGCTCTCTGTTACACATTATTTTTGTTACCCTTATGATCGTTAATGATGTAAACCTATCTATTTCCTTCAAAGGGGTCAATGGCCCGAATTCTTGAAGAAAGAAGGGATAAGGAATTTTCCTGAGAGAAGAAGTTATATTTTCCTTTGTAAAAACCCTATTAAGGAGGATTTCCATAGGCTGCACTATACACAGGGTGTGACAATGCCTGATTTCCGCACCTTTCTCTAAATCTAGATTGCAGAGTTTCTACAGGATGCACTATAGCTAGGGTGCAAAAATTCTTGTACATGGGAAAAACGAGCGTCTTTTCGATGCTTCTAGAAGGAGAAGCTTCTATGGTGAGGTGTCCTCCGAACGGTTTGGATCTTACTCGCTTTCATGATTTAGTGGGATCATCCTAACCTCCTCACCTTATCCTCTTCAGCTTATAAAAGGAGAGGAGCCCTCATGGATAAAGTTAGATTGGCTTGAGCTTGAGTTTTGTAGATTGGCAATTTGGCTTGATTAGAGTGGCTTTGAGCTTTGCTTTGTCAAGATAGATTGTGAGAATCTTTTAGATCTATAGTCACAGAATCCATGGATCAGAAGTGTGTGGGAAGCAAGGAACTATTGGAAGGAACCTGACGACATCAAGGCATTTGGTTGTATCTTCCTTCCACATTCTTTAATACAAATATACTTGTCTTTCCTATATGAATGTTATTTGTCCATATTGTATGATTCCTTGATCACATACATAGTTTCATATCAAATAGAATCTGTTATTCTTGTCTTCGTTGGCTTGTGTTTATTTGCAGATATTTCTCCATAAGCCTTACGAAGGAGTTTGAATTGCATTGGTGAAGTCGTATCTTCGATATTTAAAAGGTATGTCCTAGATCCATTTCTCATTTGATAATTGAAATCTAAGGAAATAGTAGTGCATTGTCTTGTTTTGTTCTAGATCTAGGTGGATCTAGGGGGATTGATTTGTGTCCACACTTAACAATTAGCCCCATAACAATGTGCAAGAGGTGTTCATAATTTTGGCTTTCCTCTTTTTGCATGCTATTGAGTTCTTTGAGGGAAGTATTTCTAAGAATTTCGAGAGGAATCTGATGGTGATGTCTATTTTTTGTAAAGTTCTATGTATGAAAAGTTTTAGTCCAATTTGTCATGTATGAGATACATAGTCTCGTTATGCGTGCAAAAGGGGATCTTTAAGCACTTGTTGAGAAAATTCGATTTTATACTCATTTTTCTCATAATTTTGTGAGGAATTTAGTAATGGCCTCTTTTTCTGGGATTGAGAAGAAAACTTGAAGGCTGACTTCAAAAACGTGGTATTTATAAGTTCTTTCATTGTAATTTTGGCATTTGAGCATTAATTGAGTGGTCTCACTGTTGAAAAGGGACCCAAAGATGTAGCCCAAGATGGGTGAACTCCGTTAACAAATTGTTTATGTGCCATTTGAATTGTCATTGATCTTACTTTACTTCATTTCAACATTTTATTTCCGCAAGTTATTCATCATCGTTATTTAAGTTTATGGATAAGTAAGACATTCACATGTTATTTGAAAATAGTGAAAGACAATCTTCATTTCCCGAATCTGGTCAGATGTTTATATATACTTAAGAACTAATTTTGACATCTAAGGATTTTCAGATCAATTTGGTATCAAAGAAGGTTGGTATCACTGGAAGGAAACTTTCCTATCACTGGAAAGCAAGTTGGTATTAGAGTTGGTTTTGACTTTTATTTGCAAGTGGATGCTTACAAGGTCCAAATCTAAGCGATGTGAAGGAAATATTGCAAGTTATAATCCCAAAATTGGTTCAAGGCTTCACTCAAAGAGGAAAGATGGATTCACCAAGAAGGTTAGGTCCTTACGACTCTGAAGATGATTTTTTCAAAGCATTTAATTTGATGAAGGCTATGGTGGAAGAAATGTACGAGGATCAAAAGAAATCCAAGGGAGAACGTACATCAGTAAAAACTCTATATCATCCTTCATATCATCCTTCTTCCCCATCACCATCGTCATCTTCTTTCGATGAAAGTGAACATTCTTCTCATAAGAGGAAAATGTGTTCCAAGAAGTCTTCTCATTTTCATGATCTTCCTTTGTTAAAGTTAGATGTAAATTTTGATTTTCCTACTTATGATGGAGAGTTGAATGCGAATAAGTTGGATAATTGGGTCAAACAAATTGAAGTGTATTAGAGAATGAAAAAAATCATTCAATACATTACAATGATACAATTGGATACTCTTCGCCTGAGCATAACAACTTTGATATGGTGGGAGAGTCAGACACAAGCTGATCTTATTCAACATGGTAAAATACTTTCTTCATGGATTGAATTTACTATTGCATTAAGAGAGGAATTTTATCCATTAGATTATATACAAACATCAATGATTGCTTGGAAACATATAAGGCAAGGGAAAGGGAAAAATGTTCAATATTATACACATGAATTTAAGAGGAAGGCATTATCTTTGAGAAGTCCATTACATACTCCTGAGACTCTAAAAAAGTATATTGGTGGTATGAATCACATATTCGACATACTATATTGATGTTTAATACTACTAATATTGATGAGGTATCAGTACAAGATACTCATCTTGAAGCCAACAAAGGAAATCATGTTGTTTAGGATGTGTCATAAGATCCACATAAATTCGAGGAGAAGTCGAAGCGAAAAGGGAAGAGTAAGAAGACAACTACAATGAAGATGGATGAAGAGAAGACGCCTACATGTTCTCAATATGAGAAGAAAGGACATGATGAGAAGCATTGTTGGAAGTTGCATCCAGAATTGAAGCCAAAGTGCGATCATCCTTGGAAGGGTAAAAGGAATGCCACAACCATAGTTCAAGATCTTGGATCAGATTATGAGGATGAAACCAAGGTTACAACTATGTGCATCAGAGGTAAATATTCTATTGCAAGTTTCAGTTCACGTACTTCTTATGCAAAGTGTAATGTAATTCCTGATGGAAGGAAAAGAAAAGACTTGTTTCATTTGTGAGTTATCTCAAAGCACACTAATATTGATACACTTGTTGACAATGGATCACAAGTAAATCTTATTTTAGAGCAAGTTGTTCAGAATTTGGGATTTGAAACTAGACCTCATCCAAGACTGTATCCTTTGGGGTGGATTTGTGATAATGCTCAAGTACAAGTAACTAAGCAATGCAAGTTATGTTTTGAGATCACATCTAGTTTCATTGATGTAGTAGAGTTAGACTTGGTTCCACTTGAAATTTGTGGGATGGTTTTGGGAAGTACATACTTGTATGACAGGAAGGCCATTTTCTACATGGAACATAATAGGTATCATGTTTTCAAGGATGGGATTGAGTTCATTGTGAGAGATCATCAGATGAAGACTGATTTGATAGTTGTCACTACACGACACGTGGAAATTCTAGTATCTAGGATCCATATTTGCAACCTACGATTGAAAGTAAAACATGTCCTTTGGTTGATGTTGTTCCTATTAAGAAGGGAAAATATGTTGATGGTACATTCTCTTTCACATCTGTATATTTAGTTTTGTTGTTTAGTTTGTTACTAGTTAGTGGAGTATGGTTAGTAGCCGCAATAATGAATGGCGAAGTTTGTGAATTTAAAGGAATGGTTAACTTAGTCAACATTGATGTTTCAATATTTGTTATTATTGTGATGAGTCAGGTGTTCGTTATCCAAGCAGTATGGATGGATGATACTAGACAAGTGAGATGCAAGTATCCTCATTTCATTTCTGAATGATCCATACTTTTGGAGGTTCAAAAGTTCTTTAGTGGGGAGGTGTGATCCAGGAGGATCCAAAACGCTCAAACATTTATTTTTTAAAATTATCTTGAAAATGTCTTCATTGCGTAGATCTCGGCGATAAATTTCCAACAGTGCAAAAATAATCTCAAAAGGAGTTTGTATGAACAAGTTATGGCCGATCAAAGTTTGGTCAAACTAGGGAAAAAGCTAAAAAAGGGGTGCCACGTGTCTTGTCCGTACAAGTCATACAACTGACAGATGACATCATGCTAACATCATTATGGTGATTTGGCATCACGAGAGACTACCATGTGTCATTCGGATTTGGCATTTTTGAGGGCCCATGTGGACCAATAAAAACGTGCCATGTGTGATCCGTATGGATGATGTGTCATCTGTATGATGACGTCGTAGGTATAGGTGGTAGGTGACTGGATGTTGAGGTGGTAGATCCATATAGTTATGTGGTAGACAGGTGGACCAATGATAACATGAGGGAGAATAAAATTGGTTGGGTTGGATGAAAATCGAACCCATGACCACCTTGGAATATTATAAGGAATATTTCGGTTCCTTAACTAGATTCCCTTACCAATGCACCACATGTGTTGGTTGTTAAAACAACCTAAACAAATTGTATTTAAGTTTGGTTAAAGAATCTTGGGAATAAAGGGGCTTAGTTAGGCTAACTTTGGCCTATATAAACTCAATGTCAGGCCTGCATATGACATGGATTTGCATGCCATATTGAAGTTCATGCCAAGTTTGGATTTTCTCATTTTTCGTGCAAGAGGTGTTCATAGTTTTGGCTTGCCTCATTTTTCATACTATTGAGTTCTTTGAGGG
>SNQJ01S0016690.1:200817-213157 GCA_010110895.2 Picea sitchensis
TGTAGATTGTAATGCATTTCGACTTGTTGTGATCAGTAAATCGGTGTGAATGGATTGATAAGCTGTTTTTATCTAGTTACTTAGTGAATAAAATGGTGATTGTGGTAATCGTTGCTTTTATTTTAAATCTCTTACAGGGTTATGACTGTAAGTCCTGTACTGTTTTACATTCTATGGGTTCTTGGTTACGAATCACCACTAGTAAGCTACTGATGATGATAATTTCCTTATCGCTGCGCTTACCTCCGTCATCCAACTACCTACCTCCTATAATGTCTAGATGATAAAAGAGGGGCCTTGCTGCATAATCTCATTTTATTTCGTTTCTGTAATAGTTGGTGCGCAGTGGAGTTGAGTACTCGCGATCTGAACCCTTGGCTCCGGCCACGAACATCCAGACCTGATCAATGCAACTTTAGGGTACTTAACGTTGTCTGTCTGTTGTTTTCAGCTATTGCGATTTTAGTGGCCGTGTCACACCGAAAGTATGCTTTATTCCCGTGGAAGTCTTTATTCAATATTCACAGTCTGATATATTGAATATAGATACTGATTATAGTGGCTATGCCATCGATTCTCGCGCTGTGTCAAGTGTTCGATTCTCGGGATTTGGAAAGGCAAAAAAAATAGCATTAGAATAGTTCAGGGTTCAGTTCTTTTAATCTGGAATGGAATAAATAGTCAACGGCAGCGGAAGCGTACGATTATACCCCAGGGTGCAGAATATATACGTAGTGTAGTGGCTATTGCCAGCTTTTTAGTCGAGCTTAATCCAGGGTTCGGATTTCTCAATCTCGAACGGCAAAATCCAGTAAATGGCAGCTGAAGCCTACGAATATACTCCTGTGTGTTTATATTAAAGATGTAGCGATTATAGTGGCTATTGCCAGTCATTTAGTCGCGCCTAGTCGAGGGTTCAATTCTTGTAATCTTGAACGGCAAAAACAGTATTAAGTTAGGGCGGATTTCAGATTCCCTTGGACAACGCATAAATTACCTGGTTGTCTATTTAATTATTTTTCTTTTCTTTTCTATCCTTAAATTCTCAGTGGGTGGTTAAATGCTATCGCCTCCTGTAGTTGCCCTTCTTTTATTACGGGGTTCAGAGTTAAAAATATATATATACCCGTTAGCTGCCAGTTAATTTTTATCGCCTCCTGTATCTGCCCACAATACACGTATTATTCAGTAAAAAAAAAAAAAGATAAAATAAAACTTATAAACAATTTTTTTAAACGCGCACCTGCAGCCTTCAAGTAAGAGCGAAGCGTAAGTAGGTAAGCCGAATTTTGGGGTTAGATCTAATATTGCGGGTTGTGTGTTCGAGCTTCTTCTCCCATCGAATTATGAACAGAAACAATGATTATTTTGTTGCTGTAATGCAACCGAACGTATTGAGGAGTAACTTTAGTTATATGTTAAAGAATGCATAGTTTACTTTTAGTCGCAGTGTTGTTAAGTTATGATTTATTATATGGATTAACCGCTTAGTTGCAAAAAAATCAATGTTCCAACCCTTCAGAAATGGAACCCTTACGCTGTATTTAAATCCTGCATTGATTGCTATCTCAAAAATTGATTTGTTATAATTACGTATGGGGCGCGCAACAGATGCCTGACACAGCCGTCTCTGCCGCGAGTCATAAATTTCTGAAGGGTTCTGATCCCTTGTCCCCAATCGTGACAGCGATATCCCTCAAAAAAAAAAAATTGAAAACTGTGATCTAAACTGAACGTTTCAGTTTGCCTGCCGGCCAGCCTTTTACCTTGGGTTAATTTGCTGTCCTTTGTCCCTGCGCCCTAGGTAGTAAATTTCACTGCCAATTACTGACGGTTAGCCTGATGCCTCGAAGAGATAAATCGCTGCTTTTTTTGTGTCGCATGATTTACCTGCAGTAATGCGCTGGATGCCATTATCGGCTCCACCACAGTTAGGTCAGGCGACTTTAGGGTTTAGGATTTCACCTGTATGTTCTTGCGTTGGGGTGTGGCTTACACGCAAGATGAGCTCGTTTTCCAGCTTTTGATTTAAGTGTAACAGCAATCTCTTTAATTGTTATCTCGAATAATTTAAAAGTTTATTACGAATATTATTTAGAGCGTTAGGTATACATTTTAATGTTAACTAAATTAAATGTTATTTCAATGGTGAAATGGATACTTCGAATGTTAATTCCATTAACTTTAATATGTTCAATGGTTCCAGCTTTTATTTCAAACTCTTATTTAGGACGTGAGTGTAAGGGACTAAATGTTCAGGATCAAATGTTATTCAATGATTAAATGTTTATCTCGGATGTTAAATTAATACTTTAATGTTCAAGGACTTAATGGGGTAATTCGCAGGTTTAGAAAGACAATTTAGCAAATGTGTTTTTTTTGGAATATTTACTTTATCCTTGATTAAATTTTGGAATGGCAGTCATGATTGCATTTAAAATTTAAAATGATTGCTTTTAAAATGAGGATTGTAATCATGGTTACATTAAGTTATTATATCTAAATTATAAGGGATTGTTTTTAAAATGATTATTGGAGTAATGTATAAAGTACTTTTATGATTATTTACTTTATCTTTGATTAAATTTTGGAATAAAATCGAGGAGATTTTAATTATGGGGTGATGTTAGTGATTACTCATGAGAGTTCTAAAATATTTCCATTCTTATGATTATTTATGATTCATAATTATTCGATTTTTTTATGTGATTATCTAGGTTAGTAGTAATTCATGGTCTTAATAATTTAATAGTGATGGATCATTGAAACCATATACTGTTTTTATGTTTGACTGATGAGAGGATGTATGAGTAGATTATGGATTAGCTAGCTACCAAAAGTAGGGAGAGTTTCGTCAGTTTAGGAGTTGACTGTGATAACTAGGCTTGATCTTAGAGATGCCATCCTCTTGTAATACGCTTGTTGTTATTGCAAGGTTGCTATAGTATAGAAGGGGAAGCGGTTATGAGTGGTCATTGTAGTTTTATTGCATGGGTAGCATGCCAGAAGTATTGCGATTTCATTAAATTGCAAGGGTCATCACAATCAAGATGTGATGTGGTTATGGTAATGTTATTGTTAGGTAGCGCATAAGATGATTTGAGATGGTGATGTACTGATGGAGATGTCTTAACAATAGCGTAATGTTGTTATCATACTAGTGTAAAGTTGTGAGATTTCGTTGACTGATAACATGTAAGGAAAAGTCATTGAGCTAAGTACAATCTATTGTTGTGATAGTAATTTGGGGAACCACGATTAATGGAAAGTAATGGAGGAGCTGGCCTGATTTTAATGCCCTTGAGTCATTGATAACGCCTTGTCTTCACGATGGTTAGTCGCGGTCGGAGACCTTCGGACTTGCGCTTCCTGCAAGGTTCGCGGTTGTTCTTTACTTATTTCGTACTTGATCATAATCGGTCTTGCTTGGTCTGTTGTGTCGGGTGGCGACGCAAGGTCAAATGCGTTAATGTTCCCTTATACGCGCGCACACGTGGTTAAACGCGCACAAAAAAAAAAAAATTGCACTAGTTACTAGCGTTGGGTCGTCGTAACGAGGGGGTTGTTACAAAAACAACCTAAACAAATTGTATTTAAGTTTGGTTAAAGAATCTTGGGAATAAAGGGGCTTAGTTAGGCTAACTTTGGCCTATATAAACTCAATGCCAGGCCTGCATATGACATGGATTTGCATGCCATATTGAAGTTCATGCCAAGTTTGGATTTTCTCATTTTTCGTGCAAGAGGTGTTCATAGTTTTGGCTTGCCTCATTTTTCATACTATTGAGTTCTTTGAGGGAAGTATAGAGNCAGGCCTGCATATGACATGGATTTGCATGCCATATTGAAGTTCATGCCAAGTTTGGATTTTCTCATTTTTCGTGCAAGAGGTGTTCATAGTTTTGGCTTGCCTCATTTTTCATACTATTGAGTTCTTTGAGGGAAGTATAGAGTGTTTATATGCATTTTTCTCATAATTTTGACAGGAATCTGATGGTGATGTCTGTTTTGTGTAAAAGTTATATATATAAAAAGTCTTAGTCCAATTTTTCATGTATGAGACACATAGTCCCATTATGCGTGCAAAAATGGGTCTTTAAGCACTTTTTAGAACATAGTCGAGTTTATACTCATTTTTCTCATAATTTTGTGAGGAATTCAGTAAATAATGACCTATGTTTCTGGGATTGAGAAGCATACTAGAAGGGTGACTTAAAAAACTTGGTATTTATAAGTCCTTTCATTATAATTTTGGCATTTAAGCATTAATTGAGCAGTCTCACTGTTGAAAAGGGACTTGGAGATGTAGCCCAATATGGGTGAACTCTGTTAAAAATTTGTTTATGTGCCATTTGAATTGTCATTGATCTTACTTTACTTCATTTAAACATTTTATTTCCACAAGTTATTCATTATTGTTATTGAAGTTTATGGACAAGTAAGACATTCACATGTTATTTGTAAATAGTCAAAGACGATCTTCATTTCCCGAATCTGGTCGGATGTTTGTATATACTTAAGAAATAATTTTTACATCTAAAGATTTTTAGATAAAAACCAATAAGAAATTTTATACCACGTGGAGATGCATTCATCAGGAAGGTTGGAAAACAAGGATGCAACATTATCATGAAGGGAGTTTTTAAACAAGAGCATGCAACTATAATTGCAATTAACTTCGAGGATGGTACAAGCATTGGAAAATGCATGAATATGATCTTCCACTGTAATGATTCCGTCACCTTAGAATACAGATAAATGTTTCTTGAAATTGTAAGGAAAAGGATTAACATGGTAAGTGAGCTTCAAAGGGGTAGGTATAAGCCACAAGAAATTGTTCATGTCTTCCTCGAATTTGAATACTCCATACTTGTGAATGACTTTCCCAAGATTGATAGTTGAGACCATAGGGTTACAACCACTATACATGTTTCCAATAAGTTGAGACATAAAAAATTTGGAGAGGATAAAAGAGGGATTGAAAGAATTAAAACAAGACTAAGCAAGAACCATTGAAAGGTCCTCCACAGTATGGTCACCAAAATATGTTGATGCCGGAATAATAATGTTTCATTACCAACATCTCAACCTCCCGTGAGGCTAGGTGGGAAGATGAAAACATTTTACCCTAAATTTTGAGCCCCCAGAAGAAAGAAAAATAGACCCTAAAGCTAAGAGTGTAAGCATGAACTTGTATTTATTTTTTTGTAAATTTTTTATTTTTATGTGTTTTTTAACTTTATAATATTTATATTTTTTGCTTCTATATGAAATTAGCACCATAGTTGTCTTTAACTATTCTAGATGAAATTAACATCATACATAGAATATAAGTACAAAAAAGAGAAGAAGAAGAACTAAGTCAACCATTGATAAAATAAATGATGATGAAGCATAAGACTTCTATTTGCATAAAAGAAAAACTGATTAGCATTGAAAATTTTAGACCTCTAACATAGTAGACTTAATAAATAAACAATTACCTCATAGACACCATTAAAAATCAGCCTTGCTTCGCTCCTTCTGCCACTTTGAAAAACACACATGTTATCAACAACTTTATCAAATCCCTGGCTGAAAATGAACGAAGGATGAATGATAAAAATGAAAGATAAATCTCACAAAACTCCTTGCATACCTCTCCTCAATTTGTTTTTCTCCTTGAAGTTGGTTGCTTGATGCTTGTTTTATAATGTTCGATGTGTTGTTTGAGTAGTTATGTTGGTTCAACAAACCGGAGTGAACTGCTTGGGATTAAAATAATATAAAATAAACTTTAAGAAATCTCATTATCTGTCTTTCTTTTATCTACATGTCAATTTTTCTTTTTACGTTTAGCATAGCCCCAATGTTCCCTGATTGTTTATCATCAATTATCGAAATAATGTGATAGCATACATCCATGGCTTTTGCAAATTTATGTTTAGAAATGGACATGTCTCGAATAATCTTGATTACACACTTATGCACACTTACTCCTTTGCAACTTTTTGAAAAACTTCATAGCCACATGAGGATGAGAGATAATATGGAGACTAACAAAATCCATGGATGCTTCTTATAACTCAGAGGACGACTTACCCTTTTCCTCTCAATTTTAATCAAGACATCATGTACATGGCATGCAAATATGGTATAGCCTATGCAAGAACTACAAATTTCAAAATGGGTATATTTGCATCCTGAGTAATCTCTATCAAATATGTATATCAAATTCACGACCATTTAATTACAATTCCAATCGTATTTCTCTCTGTATTTTATTATTTCACGGAGCTAGAAGGTAAAGTACCATTATGGTGGGATTGAATTCTTTTAGTACAACCATTAAAAGAGTTGCACACTATTCTCATCCAAACTGGAGATTTGTTATATATGGAATTCCTTAATTCAACAAGACAATGAGAAACACCATATTTTAAGAAGGTGAGGCACCTAATATGGTTGTTACCATGTTGGGCTCTATTAAAAAACAACTCTTTTTGAAATGCCTGGAAACAAGAGGATCAAGATCATCCATGAATCACTCAAGTGCAATTAATGATTACTTATATAATGTTCCAATGACCATCCATTGTAAAAATGATTTGATTCAAAGAAAGCATGGACCTAGGAATTCACTTTTTCTTGTGAGTATCTCCAAATATCCATGAAGTTAGAAACGTAATATTTTGAAAGATAATAATGGGCCTGACATGTGTCCACTGTGAAAGTGTTCAATGAATTGAGAAAGATTCCAAGAATCAGATTTAGTTGTTCTATATGATGAAGCTCCCACGTCCATGTACAACATTGTGGTATTGTTCCAAGTCGACTTGTTAGTTTGACCTTTGCAACTGTTGAACATAAGTCCATCTTTGTTTTAAACCACATCTTTTTTTGTGTATCAATTATGCATCACAACTACTTGATGAATTTTTCATATCGTGTAAATCATATATAAGAAAACTTTATGCTTCACTAAGGCATCATATAATCCAATACATTCTTTGATAATGATATACTATTTTTTCTTATGATATGGTATGGGGATAATGCCAAAGTCATAATTATAATCTTATGTCATAAATAAAATATTGAAGAGAGAGACACGAGAAATATCTTGGAAAAGTGAGATCCGTTGGTTATAATATGAAATGATCCCAAAGTCTAAATATGACATGGCCTTAACTAACTTTCAAAAATCCATTTACATTTTTTTTTATAAAAAGGATATGTAGATAAGGTGAGGTATAAGAGTACAAAATATATGGCATCAATATACCAATCATGAATGTGAGATATGATGGTGTTAAAGATGAGGAATGGGAAAATGGGTCACTTTTTTTTATAAGTCAAGAACCACGATAATTGTGCCAAATATTTTATCAATTTCAACTAGTTCAAAACTTGTATTGAACTTGTTTTTATTTGGAATGAACCCATAACTTGTATATTGACCAATGATCATTGCCAATACTCGTCATAATTTATAAAATATTCTTGAATTATGAGATATTTGAAGACATATTCTTTAAATGTGTAGTAGCAGCTCAACGAGAGTGCACAATACTTTTCACAAGCAATGTGATTTGAGAGGGATCCTAGAAATGCTTTTCCATCTTAGAAATGTTGACCAAAATGGTGATCAACATCTTACTTAACAAAACCCTAGTTCTAGAGATCATCGAATAAAATGTTTTTTGAGCAATGGAATGATGGGAAAGAGGTTACTCTACCTATAATATGATGTCACGAGTCCAACAAAAATTCCATTTCATTGATTCAAGTCCCAATTATTGTTTTATGGTGAGTTGCAATTCACTTCTTGAAGCCATTCAAGGACACATAAAGAATTTGTTCCAAGGGAATTAAAAAAAATCAAGCAGAAGAATTGAGTTTCATAATACATTTAAGTGTGTTTAGACAAGGATTATGTGAGCATGCTATCCACAATTTATTGATTCATATTTTTCAAAAATTGACCCCTTAGTTCAAAACTTGCATTGTCTCTTATTGAGAAAAACCCTAGTTTTGAATATTATCGAATAAAACATTTTATGGGAAATGAAATCATGGATGAGGGGTGCATATAGCTACAGTATGATGTCACGAGTCCAATGAAATTTATGGTTCATCGATATGAGTCCAATGCAATTGATGGTTCATTGATACAAGTCCCAATTATTGTTTTATGGTGAGTTGTAACTCGCTTCCTGAAGCCATTCAAGAACACATGGAGAATTTGAACCAGGGGCATAAAAACCAAACCAAACATCATAATTGAGTTATGTAAGTCCGTGTAAGTGTGTTTTTCCAAGGCCAATGTGAGCACTCTATCCAAAATCGTTTGATCCAGAGTTTTCAAAAAATGACCTCTTAGTGCAAAAATTTCATTGTCTCTTACTGAGAAAAAACTAGTTCCAGATATCATCGAATATTTTTTTGGGGGGAAATGGAATCATGGGAGAGAGGTTTCCCTAGATGTAATCCAATTTCATGAGTCTAATGTAATAAATATTTCATTGATCCAAGTCCCAATTATTATTTTATGGTTACCTACAACTTGCTACCTGAAGCCATTTAGGGACACATGGAGAATTTAGTCTAGGGCTTAAAAAAATCGAGTAGAAGAATTTATTTTCATAAGCTCTTGCAAGTGTGTTTATCTAAGGCCGAAGTGATCACACTACTCATAATCACCCGATCCAAATTCCAGTGATCATCGAATAATTTATGTTTGGGGAAATGGAATCATGAGAGAGAGGTGACCCTAGATACAATTCAATGTCACGATTCCAATGCAATCGTCTGTTTTTTTATTTGAGTTTCGATTATTGCTTTATGGCAAGTTGCAACTTGATTTCTGAAGACATTCGAGGACACATGGAGAATTTGGTCAAGAGGCATAAAAAAAAAACTAAGCATCATAATTGAGTTCCACAAGCTCCTACAATTGTGTTTGGAAAAGGTTGATTTGAGCACATTGTTGATGAAAATAAATGACTATCCTAATTTCAACATTTTTTAATCTTTCTGGGCTAAGGCAAGGTAGTCAAGATTGTTACCCTATGTTTATATCCTTTTGCAAAAATATCAACTAATCCTCAAGAAATATGTTCTTGGGACCAATGTTTTTTTTATATTGTGTTATGACAAATAAAAAAATGATTTTTTATATCAGAAAAATAAAACAAATTTAATGAACAATCATAAAATAGAAAATATGAAATAAATACCACACACGTAGTCCAAAATGAGACCTAAAAACCATCAAATGATTTTATTTATTCAGTTCTGAAATACAACAAAAAAAACATTCATTCATACCCGAGAATGGGTACGGACCAGAATAAGACTTAGAAGTCAGATGTAGAATATTACATCACACAAAGACGACTAGTGTCTTCTAAGTAAAACCAAGACTGAAAAATAACTTGATCAATAAGCCACAATATGTCATTGCCTTGAAACTGCACAAAATTCATAATTAGTACTGAACATCAATTCATAAATCCAATAAGAATTTACAGACTCTCAAAAACAGATGATCAAACTTCTCAAGTATGTCAACTATCAATGCTTCTGGGTCCTTCTTATTTCCACCTTTAGTAAGACCCTGCTATCAACAATAAGTTATTACCTTTTAAGTGTTTCAGAAGTGAATGAAATAGTAATGTAATCTCACTCTAGAGAAAGAACAAACCTTATCCGAGTTTGTGATTATATCTCTCTCCTTTGCTTGTCCCTTCGATTTTCCTTTTATTCTCCAAAAGTAGTTTTGAGTGGTTCCAACTACTTTTAGTTAATTTAATTAAATAACTTTTAGTTAAATAGGGCCAACTCATAGGTAAATATTAATAAATAATTATAAGGGTATAATAAACATAACTAATAGGTGGGGACCCCCTAACAACTCTTTTTTTTTTTTTAATTTTCAAAATATCCCCTTGTTCCTCGATCAATAAATATGCATCAATATGATCAAAACATCATTATAAACATATATCCCAATCAACTCACATGAAATATTTCAAACACACTTGTGACTCCCAAATACCAAGTATATATGCATATACATGCCCAAAATTAAATAAGTCAACAAGCTGTAAAAAATATAGTGTTGTTCTAAAAACAATAAAGTTTTTTTGTTGTCTAAAACAATTTTTGTCCAAAATATGTGTGAAATCTATCCAAACAGTGAATCCAAAGTAAAATAACATCATAATATCATAAATCATATTTTTTGTGTGATGCATTTTTCCTCTGTCCACTTTCCTTTGACGATGTTACCTTGGGCATATGTGAATTTTCCTTAATAAGAATTTCACCTTATATTTAAAAGGGGTATGCCCATACTCATGTTCAGGGTGCTTTTAATTTGAGGTGATTGAGTGTGAGGATGCTTTAGATTGGTCAAAATTTACAGAATTAACCAATTATTTCCTTTTGGAAGGTTCAAGTTCTTGGGAAAGGGACTTAAATATTTTTAGTGGTTGAGTTGAATGAGAATGATATACTTATGATTCAAGGTGCAGGGTAGGCTTCTTAGGTGGAGGAGGAGGTAATGGAAATGACATTGTGGGTCATCGTGAGCTTGAACTTGGGGAGGATTTACAACATCATTCCAACCATCATTGGTTGGGATCTCAAGTGGTAAGAACACATGTGGTTGTATTGTTATGCCAAAGATGTTAGGATGTGGTCACAAAGGTGGTCCTTCAGGTGTAGGAGGAGGTTGAAAGGATATTTTTCCAATTAAATTTAGGAAACATGTCAATAATATTTGATTAAACTCTTCAGAATCAACATAAAAATGAATTGAAAATCAAAGTCTTTTGTTTTCCCCTTGCCAAAAATCATTTGGCCTTTTTCCTCTACCTTTGTTTCCTTTTCCATGGATAACTCTATTGAAAAATATCATCTATAAAGTATAATGCTAAGTTAGAGTATGCATATAATGCATACAATAGCAAGTGAAACATCAAATACCATTTGCATTAAACAAATTTGGAAATAACTCTATCTTGATCAACAAGCAAGCATGCATACAACTAGGGATAAAATGAAAGGGTACTTCAACACAAACTTTCATCTCTATTTTGAAATGATTTACCACCTCATACAATTGATTATTATTTAGGAACATGGGAATTTTATTGTAATTGGGAGTATGTGTGGCTTTATAATGTATGGAAAGTGCGTATAGATGGCAGGGAAAGAGTGCCACATGTTAAAAAGTAACAACACACCAAACATCAATAATTAACCAATATTTCAATGTTTGACAATATTCCTCTTATGCATGTGATATCAAACAATTCTCCATTAACTGATAGCATATCCACTATCTATTTCCAAAAGAGGCCTTTGGATCTATTTGTGTATCAGGGGGAAGAAATATGGAATAAAATGAAAATGAAATTTGGGAACTAGGAATAATTTAAGTAAAATGAGAATATGAAGGGAATTGGACCTAAACAATCAATCTTTTTCCAAAATATATGATTTCATCTAAAACATAGTTCATTAAAGAACAACTATCTAGGAATATGTCTATTTCCAAATTATTTCCTTTGATCAAAATATATTCTTGTTGTTTGATACCAATGCCAAACTGATAGAAAAACATTTTTATTTCATACAACAAGGGAAAGAAGAATATTTTTTTTTGTTTATATATGTTCATGGGAATTAAAGGAATGAATAATGGAACGCGAGAGTATGGGGGAATATGATCTTGTATGTCGAGATAAAAACATTTCATATCTCTCAAACAACCCAACTATATTTTCATTCCAATTCTAAACAAGTATGCCTCATAATCAATGAATACAATTTCAAACCAACTCTGTATGTACGTGGAGTTTAACATATACACAAAACCTTTAAAGTAATTTCCAAGTATCAAACAACAAGGCTATGCCAATTGACCATGTCAAAAAAAATGATACCAATTACTTCGAGAGACAAAACTTCTTGGCATATCTATCCTGGAGTTTAATTATTTCCAAATAAGCCAATACAATATAATATGTTGGTTAAACGTTTTCTTCAAACATTTATTTAATTGTTCCAGGTGAAACAACTTTAAAACATTTGTGTATACTTAGCTCAGATCACAACTATACAAAACTATTGAATACATATACCAAAATCAACAAGGGTTTGAAAATAGATAACATCACTCTCTTATTTATATATTAATCGACCTTGGTAGGGAACTTAACAATTTTCTTGTGAAAGGAATGCAGGGTATCGAGCTAGGACAAGATGCAAAATAAACCTCATAACTTCGAGTTCAAAACCAAATGTATTCACGTCATGTACAAGTCTTAAAACCCAAGGTTTATCATGGAAA
>SNQJ01S0016690.1:213971-241818 GCA_010110895.2 Picea sitchensis
AAATGTTCACATTCCATATAACTTCGTCAATAGACACATAAAACTGCCAACCCGAATGACGACCCAACTTCACGTCAACTTGATTATTCGAACGTTTATAAAAAACCAAATTCATTGCAAAAAATGATGTGATGGATATATACATATCAATCTGAGTGACTAAAGAAAGGTTCAAGTGATGGAAAGCATTATACGATATCAATGTTGAGCTCATATAATATATCATATGCACTATGTTAAAAAGAACTTCCAACCTTTTAATTTCAATGTGCCACCCTTTCTCATATAGAACCAAAAATTATTATATATATGCGATGAAATTTGGAGTTATATAAAATACTTTCATATATGGTGGACCATATGACTATACCATGCATAAATTTGCATAAATGAACTTGCCTTCCTTTGAGACACAATAGTTATGAGCGAGCGAGAACCTTTTAAATTCTTCATAATATTCTTATGTAAGCCTCAAATAGAATTTATGAGTGGAATGTTAGTATAAAAAATCTTTTTCATTTCACAAGAAGAAACCCTTTTCCTTCTGTGCAATAAAACTCATAATCAAACCAAAGAAGGAAACATTATCACTACACAATGTAGAAGAGACTATTTCAGCAGAATGACATCATTCAATCTTGGGGATAATTGAAATTAAACATATTTTTGTTTCTCCCTAGGGGTTCCCACCTATAGTTAAATATTTAATATATGATAGATAATAAAAATTTTGAATTATTCCTTGCAACTATTTGCAGTCTGGTGGCTAGTTTACGAGTTTGCAAGTCAACATATGGTGACTCCACAATGTGGGCAATTTTTAATTGGTTAGAACTTAAGAATCTTTGGTTCTGCTAGAAATATATTTGTCAATCATTTCTCTGATTTACTATTGCAAAAATAAATTGTATGGAGGTAAGAACATAAAAGAATAAAATGGGAACAACCTTACACATCATGTTTCAACAAGAATTCTGTAGGTATGAAAACTACTACATAAGTAGTGTTACAGACCCAAAAGGAAGATCATCTATCTCTTTCTGTTCTTATGAATTTTACAGCACATGAGAAAAAATTTGCAACTAGCATGACAAAGTGAGTGGCTTAAGTGATCCAATCATAATGTCAAAGAAAGAAAAAATCCAAAACTGATAAAAGTCAAAGAAAATTAGTTGTACAGATAGTGAAAGTAAATAAACTAAAGAAACACATATACATGAATCATTTAAAATATGATCAGTCAAATCATTAAGGTTCAACATAATGTTTCAAATGTGAACGATTTGTTGTATATGAAAATGATCACTCTTCCATGTCTTTTAATAAGTATTAATTATTACCTATGACAGAGGCAATTTTGTATGGACCCAACCAAAGATTATGAAATTTAGAATGTTTTCTTTTATTAGCGTGAGCAGAATCCCAAAGCAACACTTTCTCATCAATTCTGATTAAAAAAAAAAAAAAACATATTTATCTTTTTTATCAAAGTATTTTTTAACAGTTTTCTTCCTTTCTTCTCATATTTTCTAAAGCCTGGTTTCTTTGTTCTTCCAAGGCAAGCAAAGCATGAAACTTGTGCATGACTTGTAATTGATTAGTTCACATGCCATTAAGCCTATCTGTGACTTGTAATTTCTTAGTCCACATGCTATCAAGCTATACATGACTGGTATCCACCTAATTTGTATGTCATGAATCCTATCTCCAATCTCTTCTAAAATACGATAAAAATAGGCCAAACCAAGGGGATGAGGAGAAGGGTTTTGAGGGTGGTTATGCTGTCAGAATAGAGAGAGAATCTCAAGAGGATAAGGAAGAGAATCGAGAACCTAGAACTAGGAGGAAAACATCAACATTCAAGATATGTAAATTGATCTATTTCTCTTATATTCATTAATAGATAATTGGTTTTCCCCTTGAATATGTTTGTATTTCACTTGCAAATGTTTGTATCAAATTGTGTGATTAATAGATCAAGATAGATATCTTAGATTTTAATTTCCTAACACTAGAAGAATAGTAGATCGGTAGTTGTTTGTATCCTTGTGTGCAAGAAGCATATCATAGGAGTTGGAGTTGTATCTCAAGAGCTAAATCAACTAGATACGCGAGGATAACCATCGATCGAAAGGTATGTTCAACACCCTTCTTGGTTAAAAGGAAATCAATCTAATTAGATATAGGGAGAACCATAAGAGTCTAAAATATCTCCTGTCCTAATCTATTAAAATGTCACAATATAGAAAAAGTTCATAAAAGGTTGGCAAAAGATCATAATTAAGCATGAAACTTGTGCATGACTTGTAATTGCTTAGTTCACATGCCATCAAGCCTATATGTGATTTGTAATTGCTTAGTCCACATGCTATCAAGCTATACAGGACTTGTATCCACCTAATTCACATGTCATGAAGCCTATATCCAATCTCTTCTAAAATACTATAAGAAGAGGACAAACCGAGGCAAGAGGGAGGAAGAATTCAATAGCAAGGTTATGTTGCCAAAACTACAGAGGTATTCATCCATAAGTCATTGGAGCCTAGCATGACCAAGGAGCTGTAAGGAGAAACAAGGAACAAGGAGATTGAAGGAGCCTACCTCAACACTTAAGGTATGCAATTTTAATGTAAGTTTCTATATGAAATTTCTTTTCAGTTATGATTTTATTCTCTATTATGAAATAATTATAATTTCATAATTATGAAATTGTGACAAAATGATTATTTCCTTGTGAAATAATTATGAGAATTTTACTCAATTATGTAATTCTAGCCTCATAACATATAATACCATTCTTTCAAAACCTATGGTGGAAAATACTCTCGATGCTCTTCCTTATCCTCTTGAGATTCTCTCTCTATTATGACAACATAACCACCCTCAAAACTCTTCTCCTCGTCCCCTTGGTTTGGCCTCTTCTTATCGTATTTTAGAAGAGATTGGATATAGGCTTCATGAAATGTGAATTAGGTGGATACAAGTCATGGATAGGTGGATACAAGTCATGGATATATTAATAACATGTGGACTAAGAAATTACAAGTCACATATAGGCAAGGTTCATGCTCAATTATGAGCTTTTGCCAACCTATTATGAACTTTTTCTCTATTATGAGATTTTTTCTCAAGTTCCATGCTCAATTATGAGCTTTTCCATCTCACCATAAACTTTCTTTTCAATTATGAGTTTATTCTCAATTATGAAATAATTCTTATTTGAAAATTATGAAATTGTGATAAAACAATTATTTCCTTGTGAAATAATTATGAGAATTTCACTCAATTATGTAATTCTAACCTCATAACATGTGATAACATTCTTTCACAACCTATGGTGGAAAACAAAAGTACAACAATAGGTAGAATAAGTAAAGTGTTTCACACCAAATTTACTAAGAAATTGTGTGAGCTTGGCAGAAATGAAAGTTGGTCCAATATCTGAAATAATTTCAAGAGGAAGAACAAAACAAGAAAATAGGTTATATTTCAGGAAAGAGATGACCTCATCTTGTGCATGATTGAGAGGTACACCTTCAATCCACTTAGTAAAGTGATTTTTTGTTGTAAGTATAAAAATATGTCCTGCAGAAGATGGAGGATTGATAAGACTAATGAAATCTAAACCTCATTTAGAAAATGGAAAATCAGGAATAACAAGTTGCAAGGGCATGGAAGAAAATTGTTCTTTACTAGCAAATGTTTGACACTTATCACAAGCCCTCATAAATTTAAAATAATCTCTAAAAATGAAAGGCAAATAATACCCTATTCTCAAGATTTTAAAGGAAATGGATTTTGTTGCATAATGATCACCGATATGAACATTTGAATTTGTTGATCCATGAATTTCTCTCAAGATTTTTTGAGCTGCAACATCATTTATACATCATAACAACAACCCATCGATAGGTATTTGAAATAAATAATTTCCCAATATCATATATTTAGAGGCTTCAAGGTATAGCCTCCGACGTTGATGAGATTCTAGGTAATCGAGACACTTTTAGAATTGCAAGTAATACACAAGGTCCTTATACCAAGGGCGTTCAACAAGATCAAGATTTTGATTTTCAATATAGAATAGTGTTGATAAGGCATTTTCATTATTTTCAAAAGAATCACTTGGTTCAGGATGTTGAGCCAAGTGAAGTGATAAGTCACGTCTCTTAATCATTTTTTATGTTGTGATAAATCATGTTCTTGAATTTTCACAAGCCAATGTGCAAGTTTTCCTGAAAGATGAGTCTGTGAAAGTAAGAACTTGACGACAGGTAAAGGGACTTTTACCTGTGCGTGCTTGTCAAGAATAAGTGGTGAAATTTTTCTAAGGCCTTAACAAGAGAAAAAGTATGTTTTTCAATAAGAGAATATTTGATTTCATCATTAGATAAGCTCCATTTCATGTAATTTACAGTTCGTTCGTTGTTTTGATCATCATTTTGCAAAAGAATAACATAAATTACTTATTATGTTGAGTTTGTATAGATAATGAAGTCTTTGTCAAAATCTGGTTTCACCAAGACCAATGCATAACTGATTGATATTTTAATTCATATGAAAGCTCTTTCGACATCCCCTATCCAAGAAAAATATTGATCTTGTTTTAGCATGTTATGAATAGGCTTAACCATTACAACGAAATTAGGAACAAATCTCCTAACAAAGTTAATCCTTCCCATAAAAGATTGAATTTCCTTTTTAGATGTGGGGGATGAAAGATATGCAATTATGGTAACCCTCTCAAGATCAATTTTGATCATTGAATCTGAAACGATGTGACCGAGAAGCTTACCTTGAGTGACACCGAAAATGGATTTCGAAGGATTTAAAGATATGCCAAATTTTCTACATTGCAAAATGAATTTTTTAAAATGATCAAAATGATTTGATCGATTTTTAGAATACACAATTAAGTCATCAAGATAAATCTAAATTATCTTACCAAAAATATCATCGAAATCTAACTACATAGCTCTCTGAAAAGTGGCACCTTCATTAGATAATCCAAAAGGAATCCATTCATAGGAAAAGGTGCTCCACCGATTTGTGAATGTGGTTTTATACTTGTCTGTCCTTTTGAATCTAATTTGATTATAACCAAAAAAACCATCAAGTAAGGACATCATTTGTGACCCTGCAACTTGTTGCAAAATCATTTCCACATTGGGAAGAGGAAAGTTATCCTTCACAATATCTCTATTTAGTGCATGGAAATCGACACATAATCTAATATCACTTGTATTTTTATGTATGAGAACAAGTTTTGACACCCACTCATAATATTTAACCAGAAAGATTGTGTGAGCATTTATTAACTTTTCCACTTCTTTTCTAATTGTAGCTTCAAGCGCAGGATTAATGGGTCTCTATTTATACCTAATATGTTTAGCTCCTTCCTTAATTAGAATAGTATGATGGATGATACTAGGATCAAAACCACGAATATCCTAATAAGAGCGGGAAAAAACATCTCTAAATTCACAGAATAGATCCACAAATTTCTTCTTTTCGTCTTCAAAACATTGGGCTCCTATTTTTAAAATCTTTTGAATTTCCTGAGTTCCAATGTTCACAGGAACTTATATCTCCTATTTTCTATTTCAACTCCTCTTCTTTTCAATATTTATTATTTCTAACATCACTAGTTGAGAATGAGCTTTCAACAGGATTCAAACTTTTAGGTATTTTATTGTACTCAAGAGAAATTATGTCCTTTGGGTTATATGGCTCATTCTAAATAAAAGAACAAATGATTTCATCATCAGGGAAAACTTGCCATGATTCCTCATTATTCAAAAGATGAGGTCGATCTAAGGATAAGCAAGTGCAATCAAGTCTCTGAAGCAATAATTTCCTTGTAGGAGAAGCTACAAAAAAAACTAACCTATCAACCATTGAATTATATTCCCTTTTAATGTGAGTGGCGTTAAAGGACAACATATTTTGGATTAAAGTACACACATCTTGGGTGTTTCTCTTCAAAAAAGTGTTAGTAGGATTATAATTTTTTCTAACCTTATTAACAACAAGTTCCAAGTCTCTAAAATCATTGAGATGACCACAACCTAGGTTGTAATAATTTTCAATTCCTAGCAGCAAGGCCTCAAATTCAGTAACATTATTTGTACAGGAAAATTCTAGTCTATAGGAAAAAATGTGAATTTTACCTACATGAAAGTATAATTTAATACCTACTCCATTACCTTCACTTGGACATGCACCATCAAAGTGCATATGCCACATACCATCATCATAATCCTCTATATTTTCAAGAGGTGCATCATCTTCATCAAAAAAAATAGAATAGACACCCATATCTTCCTCAATATAATTTACATCGGGTTGATGAACTTTATTAATATATGGTGAAATTATTCCTTCCCTTAAAACAATGATATTCTTTCCATTTTTAGGGATGGACAGATGTGAACCATCTACTAATAGATAATCATCGGTTAAATCTTGCCAATCTCTACCCAAAATAATCGAGTAATTACTAACATGCATGTCAATTACTTGAATATTAAGAGTAGTTCTCATTTCGGGATGTGCACAAAGGACTAGAGTCACATATTTGACCTCACCGATTGTTTATTGTTGTTGATTATTATAGGAAAACATTTTCCTCGCATTTTCGTTTGTATAAGAGAGTCCTAGTTCTTCCATAATAATATTGGACATGACACTTGGACCTGATCCACCATCTATTAAGAAACAATGAGCTATCCTATCCATAATTTTTACAGAAATACAAAAAGGAGGATTTTACAGGATTCCTAAAATTATTTACACCTATTCTATTTACATGTGATTTGTCTCCATCAATTTTTTCAGATATACTTGTTATGGGAGAATTTTTACCTTCCATAAAAAAATTCAGATGTCATTGTTGTTCTAGGACGATGAGCATATCTAAGAGAGATGCATATGCTTTTATGTTAGTTAGTTAATTAATAATGTTATACTTGGATAGAGGGAAAGAGACTGATGTCTCTAGACTTTGAGTTGTTGTGACAACTTGAGGATTTGTGTTTTGGGAAGAGGAACTGAGAGAAATGGTAGTTTTTGGAATATTTCCCTTTTCTTTATTCATGTTGTTTTGTTCCTTATGTTTACTAACATCAGACCTGTATCATGGGCCCAATCTAAGGCAACAATATTTGTTTCAGTCTTTTTTCCAAAGATTCACTCTTGTTCCCTTTTCTTAACTTCGCAAGTACTTTCCTCATGATTGTCATCACATAAATTACACCAATCCCTAGAGAGAATATTCTTTGGTTGACTATGAAATGAATAATTGGTTGTTTGGTTTCTCAAAATAGCTTTGGAATAAGACTCAATAGGAGATGAAATCAAGGTGACACCTTTTCTCTCATAAGTCATCATTTGATTGCTCATATCTTGGAAAATCTACAAAAATGTAGACATATCAATCTCCTTTATAGAATCTTCTTTGGGAAGACTTGTTCTTTCCAATTTCTCTTCATACTCTAAACAAGTTTGAAACGCAAAACCTAGGTTGGTCACATTTTTTTCTTCTAATCTTTGATGATAAGAAGAAGGAAATGTATTGTAGTATTGAAAAATAGTAGCTTGGTTATGGGGTTAGATTAAGTTAGGGATTTGATTGTACAATTTTGTAAAATGGAGATTGAAATATTTAATTGTTTCACCATTATTATAAACTAGATTGTTGTATTCCCTTAATAAATTTGTCGGGTTTTTGGGTTTCCCATAAATTGATTTAAATTAGTAAGTCAATTCATCCATGCTGAAAAGAATTTAGAAGGTAATTCAAAAAAATCAGCTACCATGTTCCCTTCTAAAGAATTAACAAATAAGCGCATGCAAGTGTCATTATCATTCGCTCCTATATTATGACATGCATTAGAAAATGAAATTAAATGTTCTTTAGTGGAAATGGTGCCATTTCTTGAGAACTCAGGAAAATGATCCTTGAACTTTGGAAGGGTATTTGTAGTTGGTGTAATATTTAAAGGAGAAGATACATGCCATAGTGTGGTAGTTGCATCTTCTACAAATTGAAATAAGCCAAATTTCTTTATTACCTTAGCAGGGTTCATTGTAGATTGAACTAGAATTTGAAGATTGAAAATACTTCATATTGTCACCTAATCCACACCTAAGTTTATGTGGAACAAATATTCAATCTAATGGGTGTGGCCTTGGGGGAAAATCTCGAGTCAAGGTGTTGTCACCTGATTCTCGACTACTCCATCTAGGATAACTTCTAGTGAAGCCAAGGGGGTAGTCCTTAAAAAAAGAATCCAAGGCTTAACTAACTAAGCACAATTATTGTTCTAGGATTTAAATGAAAACAAAAACAAATAAAACTACTCTAGCAACGTATATGACACATAAATGAAATTGCTTATGCTAGAGATATAAAGCATATGAAATACTTGCACATAAATTATACAACTTGAAAGCATATACAAGTGCTTGAAAGTAAATGATAATAAATATAGAGACCAATGCCAATAATGTAAAATTTGTTGCAAGATGTATGTAAAATGTTGTTGTAAAATTGCATTGCAAGTGTACTTGGTAACTTTTATTATTAAAGGTTTATGCTTGAATTAGTGGGTTTATTTCATGAAGTAGCTTGATAATTGCAAGACCACTTTGTGATTTCCAAAATGTAAGTGTGAAACATAAAGTAAATTTACTCTAATGTTTGTTTCCTTAACTACTATCCCTCAAATGGGTATTGGAAAAATCACAAGGAGTTCCAATGAGGAGAGAACAAATCTCAATGAGTATCCCATTGAATTCACAAGTCAATCTACCAATATGGATCTGGTATTTGAACAATAGTGGTATAAGGTTTTCCCTATTAAAATTCTCCACACTAAACAGTTCTCGTTCTGAATGAAACTCAATATGGAGAAAATCTCGCGATGGCCAAGAAAATAATAGAGATGTTGAGGGGAAGGTTTATTTTCCAAATTGAAATTGAAAAAAAAAAACAAATCTAAGCTAATCTAATCTAGAAAATGAAATATGTCTAATGTTTTGTGGTGCATGGGTTTATTTTAGATTAGTTTTAATATTGTCGAAAAGAAAATAAGAAAGAGACAAAAATCACACCACAAAAGAGATAGTTCCCCAACTCCTGGGGGGGATTGCAGGCCTAGTGGGTTATCCCACTTCTATCTTTTATTTGTTACAATGATTTTGGAAGAATTTTTTTTGTCCTTTATACTTGAGGCCACAAAATTACAAAATTGATGTAAGAATGAGTTTGGGTATCAAAACATGAGTTTAGGGGGGTCTCGGATGCTCCGAATCCACCAAATTCCAGCAGAGCTTCCCCTTGGATGTTCGCAAACCTGCAAAACACAAAAATATATTGGAGGCAAAATATTCCCAAAACCACTTTGAAAGGACGTAACAATATGTTAGACTTGTGGAAAAAATAATCAAATAAAGCCTATGATAAGTTAGTAAATTAAAGAACAATAAAGAATGCTAGAGGAAATCCTTCTTAGTGATTTTGTTTGCTGTCCTAAAACATAAAGAAAAATGGCACTAACGTTGGCAAATTTGTAAATGAAATCTCTTAGAAAATGAACTCCCTTTTAGCCTTTAAAATTTTGAAAGAAAAGCTTGCTAAAAGATAAATCTTTCCTATGCTAGATCTAATCATTAGATGAAAACTAGGAAATGAAAAGTAGATCTAGTTTATCTTATGCATGCAAAGAAAGATATTAAAGATATAGAATGAAATTTCAAATCTGAAATATTGCATGCAAAATAAAGTAACTGAAATAATGTAGATTTTCTTTGAGAAGGAGAAAAGAAGAAGCTTGTAGCTTGGAACCCTTGGGAAATGGAGTATTCTAGTGGATTGAGGAGGGACTAGGTCTCTAGATCCTTGAAGTTGTGGAAGATGAAAACCAACTCAACCAACTCTCCAAGATATGAGGACCTATAAGATTCAAACACTTGCAACAAATTGTTAAATTATGGTGCTCCCTACACATGAAATCTAGATAGCATGTAATTAAACTAAATTAGCATGCAAATATTTAACCACATATGTAAAGGGAAGACACAATGATCTAGAAAAAAAAACTAGTTTAATATATCCTTTCCACATTAACAATTGAAATACAAGTAATCAAAATAACATCACCTCACAAATTTGAGCACTGAAATATAAGTAATCAAAACAACATCACCTACAAATTTGAGCACATTGATAAATGGGAAATCGGCTACTAATTTGGTACAATAAACATTCTTGACGCCCAAATCCTCTTTTTATTTCAAAGAGAAGTATTGCAATAGTACAACAACAACAAGCTAAGTCCAAACTCCCAATAGCTTGAATGAGGAGAGGTAGATTTATTAAATAACAAAGTGGGAGCAATTCCAAAAGCTAGAGGGCACATATCCCAAGGTGAGAGTCAAATGGAAGATTCGATGTGAGCCAAGCATCTCCCCAACTCAATAGAATCTTCCAAATTGGAAGAGTGGAGGAGAAAGAGGGGTAGATAGAGCTAATACTTGGTATTGACACTATGAATGAGGATGCACCACATCTCAAAAGAGAGGGCACACCTTCTCTTGAGATCTCCACCATGCTAACTTAACTCCAACATAAATCAATCCCATTTGTCACTTAACTCCCCCTAACTCACCATCAAGTGCCACTATCACCCAAAGGAACATAGATAGGGTGAGTTAACTCAAAACATATCCTAGACATGTTTCCTTAATTATAGGGAGCTTATTTATTTGTCTTTTATCTACCTTTTTCTAAGTAAAATTCAATTTTATATGAAAAATAAGCTCAATAATTTCTCTTGAAAATTGGGTACAAGGGTATAAGGGGTATTCCGAGTTATAAAAAAAATACTCACGTGTCATATAACATATCCTAGTACCATTTTTTAATTATTACATCCAATTACAAGGTAAAAATCCCATTCTCCTTTAAGGAATCTTTAATGCACTTATTAAAAAATAAAACTTATAGTCTTAGTGCATGTCCATGAGACTAAAACATAATGACTAGCATGGTAATATACATTATATTAATTAGACTTATGCAACTTAATAAGGCCTAACCATCAAAGGCATTACACCAAAGATTGAGGTAGGAGTGAAAAAATTAGAAATTATAACTCACTTAGACAACAAGATATAATTAATAAGAAAAAATTCTAGACTAATGCACTCATGATTAAGTCTCCTAGGATAAGGATTCTTTTACATAAGAAAGTCTTCATGCTAGTTCATTTTATTACAATTCCCCATGGGGTATGGATCATGTATAAACGAAGAAGAAGAAGAAAGAAACTTTGAAGGTCAATAGACCCAGCCTAGATTTCTAAACACTGAATTTGAGAAAGTATCTTGTTCAATATTTGCGGATAATCGTCAATCCTATCTGGTGAAACTAGGGGGGGTAACATTTCCAATTATTTATGAAGGAGAGGATTGTGAAGAAGATGGTGAACTAGTACAAGGGGTAGTGCCAGAAGATGTCATTTTGAAAATGATAAGAATCAAATATAATGATGAACTATATAAATCAGATAAAGAAATTCAATGTTTAGTATGAGGAATTTCTAAAACAACCTTTCTTCTTCCTATTTTAGATACAAGATTAATATCACAAGAGAAACCTCTCATCCTTTGAGAATAATGAGATCGATAGGACATAAGTCAACCTCTTACTGAGGGGGTTGATTTTGGGCTTGCCTTTGCTAGGCTTCCCATTGTTCATGGATTCTAACATCTCTAGCAATAACCTCCCAAGAACGATGAATTTCAGCACGGTTATGCATTGTTTCTAAAACCGGATTTAATAAATTGAAAGAAATGCTAGTTTGATCATCTAAACCATCACCAATATTAGGTTGTCTTACAACATGAAAAGTCATGAAATCTGAAAATAAAGAAGAAAATTAAGAAATAAAAGAAAACTAAGTACAAAAAATAAATACAACTACCAGAAAACTATGGATAAGTTCCCCAACATGCCCGCTAAATAAATGTTGATGAAAAGAAATGACTATCCTAATATAATTTTTTTTTAATCTTGCTAGGGTAAGGAAAGATAGTCGGGATTGTTACCCTATGTTTATATACTTTTGAAAAAATATCAATTAATCCTCAAGAAATATGTTCTTGCGACCAATGTTATGTTTTATGTTGTGTTATGACAAAGAAATAAATAAATATTTATAATAGAAAATATAACATATTTAATGAACAATCATGAACAAAAAATCTGAAATAAACATCACACACGTAGTTTCAACTACATTTAGTTAAGTTATTTAAATAACTTTTAGTTAAATAGAGACAAATTATAGGTAAATATAAATAAATAATGATAAGGATATAATAAATATTAACTAATAGGTGGGGACCCCCTAACAACTCTTTTGTTTAATTTTCAAAATATATCCTTGTTCCTCCATCAATAAATATGCATCAATATCATCAAAACATCATTATAAACATATATCCCAATTATCTCACATGAAATATTTCAAACACATGTGTCACTCCCAAATACCAAGTATATATGCATATACATGCCCAAAATCAAATAAGTCAACAAGTTTTCAAAAATATACTGCTCTTCCAAAATAAATAAAGTCTTTCTGTTGTCTAAAACAACTACTATCCAAAATATGAGTGAGGTATTTCCAAACGATGAAGCTAAAGTAAAATAACATCATAAAATAAGAAATCATATTTTTTGTGTGATGCAGTTTTCCTCGGTCCACGTTCCTTTGACTATGTTACCTTGGGAATCTATGAATATTCCTTAATAGGCATTTTACCTTTAACTGTTGATGTTTCTGGGTGCATATCTTCAAAAGGAGTATTTTCATACTCATGTCTAGGGTGTTGTGAATGTGAGATGATTGAGTGTGAGGACGCTTCAGATTGGTCAGACTTTACAGAATTAGCCAATTGTTTCCCTTTGGAAGGGCTTGGACAAGGGACTTAAATCTTTTCAATGTCTGAGTTGAATGAACATGAGATACTTCTAATGCAATGTGCAAGGTAGGCCACTTAGGTGGAGGAGGAGGTAATGACAATGAAATTATGGTTTATCCATGAGCTTGAACTTGGGGAGGATTTGCAACATCATTCCGGCCATTATTGGTTGGGATCTAAGGTGGTAAGGACACATGTGGTTGTATGGTATGCCAGAGATGCTAGGATGTGGGAGAAAAGGTGCTCCTTCAGGTGGAGGAGGAGGTTGAAAGGCTCTTTGTCTACCTAAGTTCAAGAAACATGCCAGTAAAAGTTGATCAAACTCTTTAGAATCAACATCAAAATGAATTAAAAAATGAACTCTTTTGTTTTCCCCTTGCCAAAAATCATTTGGCATTTTTATTCTACCTTTGTTTCCTTTGCCATGGTTTCCTCTATTGAACAATATCATCTATAAAGTATAATGTTAAGTTAGAGTATGTATATAATAGAAAGTGAAACATGAAATATCATTTGCATTAACAAGTTTTGGAAATAGCTCTGACTTGATCAATAAGAAAGCATGCATACAACCAGGGATAAACTAAAAGGGTACTTCAAGACACACTTTCATCTATGTTTTGAAATGCTTCACCACCTCATACAATTGATTATTATTTAGGAACATGGGAACTGCAATGTAATTGCGAGTATGAGAGTCTTTATTATGTATGGAAAGTTAATATAGATGGCAAAGAAAGAGTGTCACATGTTCAAAAATAACAACACCCCAGACATCAACCATTAACCAATATTTCAATGTCTACCAATAATCCTCTAATTCATGCCATATAAAAAATATATCCATTAATTGCTAGCATATCCACTATCTATTTCCAAAAGAGGCCTTTGGAATTGTTTATGTATCAAGGGGGAAAATATGGACTAAAATGAAAATGAAATTTGGGAACTAGGAATAATTTATGTAAAATGAGAATATGAAGGGAATTGGCCCTAGACAATCAATATTTTTCCAAAATATACGACTTCATCGAAAACAAAGTTCATCAAAGAACAACTCTCTAGGAATATGTCCTTTTCCAAATTATTTCCTTTGATCAAAATATATTCATGTCGTTTGATACCCATGCCAAACTAATAGAATTTTTTAATTATTTCATACAACAGGGGAAAGAAGAATGAATTTTTAAATCATATATGTTCATGGGAATTAAAGGAACGATGAATGGAAAGTGAGAGTATGGGGGAATATGATCATGTATGTAGAGATAAAAACATTTCATATCTCTCAATAAACCCAGCTATATTTCATTGTAGTTTAAAACAAGTATGCCTCATAATCAATGACTAAAATTTCCAACCAACGTTGTATGTACAGGAAGTTTAAAATCTACACAAAACCTTTAGTAATTTCCAAGTATAAAACAACAAGGCTATACCAATTAACTGTGTCAAAACAAATCGATACCAATTACTTCGAGATCCAAAACTTCATGGCATAATTGGTCTAGTGTTTAATTGTTTCCAAATAAGCCAATAAAATATAATATGTTGGTTAAAAAATTTATTCAAACATTTCTTTATTCGAACGAGGTGAAAAAAATTTAAAACATTCATGTATACTTAGCTCATATCACAACTATACAAAAATATTGAATGCATATACCAAAATCAACGAGGGTTCAAAACTAGATAGCATCACTCTCTTATTTCTATACAAATAAGAGAGTGATTCTATATATATATATATATATATATATTTCTATACATGACGTAAAACCCAAGGTTTATCATGGAAAGATACATATAAATAATCCACAATAGCAACAGGGTTTGCAAAAAATAAAACCAATGACATGGTAATGTCCAAAGAAACTTCATGCATCACATGGTTGAGTGGAATCACAGGGAGTTGTTGAAGATATGGGTTAAAAACCCTTCAATCATAAAACTAACATACATGCAATAGAAAACCTATGAGACCCCTTTTCCACGATTTTCTAGGGTCTCAAATCTTGATGAGTGGAAAACGAGGCTTCTATAGGCCCTGTATATATTATGAAAACGAGCAGGAAAGAAGATACACCGAGTCAAAAAAAGTTATATATAGTGAACTCACATATTTAATATCGGGAGATGACACTTTTCTGTATGAGTGTAAATGACAAAGTGATAAGACAAGGAAGTATTTCTTTTGGAAAAACAAAAAATGAGCTCGAGAAGACAAAAGAGAAAGCATACTCATTAACATTCAAGCAGAGCTATTCCAAAACCATTTGCTGCAAAAAATAAAAGTGCATTTGATGAGTACATTCTAGAATAGAATACCTTCCTTTTGGCGCTTAAATATTTCTAAAAAATGAGTCTCTCGTTAACACCACCACCACATTTGAGCTTTGGAATAGGGTGTCACTTACCAGTGAAAAATCAAAAGGAAATTCCAAAACCCCATAGAAAAGTGGTATACCTCAATGCATGATTCCTGCATCCCATGCATTGAATGCATGGGGCATCACGTTATCCAAAAATAAATATCACATTAACTTTCCAATCCATCTTAGATTCCACTATTACCATCAACCAATCACAATTTTGAGATATTTCCAAATATGCAAATGTTCACATGCCATATAACTTCGTCAACAAACACATAACACTGCCAACTTGAATGAAGGCCCAACTTCACATCAACTTGATTATTCAAACATTTATAAAAAACCACATTCATTGAAAAAAAATGATGTGATGGATATATACACATCGATATGAATGACTAAAGCAAGGTTTATGTGATGGCATGCATTATATGATATCAATGTTGAGGTCATATAATATGCCATATGCATTATGTTAAAAAGAACTTCCAACCTTTTAATTTCAACGTGCCACCCTTTCTCATATAGAGCCAACAATTATTACATATATGCAATGACATTTTGATTTATATAAAATAATTTCATATATGGTGGACCATATAACTATACGATGCATAAATTTGCATAAATGAACTTTCCTTCTTTTGAAATATATCATGTAACTAGAAATCAACCCTTATGATAAATCCTTTTTGAGACACAACATGTATGAGCGAGTGAGAATCTTTTATATGCTTCATAGTCTTCTTATGTAAGACTCAAACAACATTTATGAGTGGAATGCGGGTAATATAAAAAATATTTTTCATTTCATGAGAATAGCCCCTTTTTCCTTCTGCACAATAAAACTCATAATCAAACCAAATAAGGAAACATTATTACTGCACAATGTAGATGCGACTGTTTCAATAGAATGCCATCATCCAATCTTGGGGATCATTGAAATTAAACATATTTTTCTTTCTCCCTATGGGGTCCCACTTATAGTTAAGTATTTAATATATCATAGATAATAAAAATTTTGAATTATTCCTTGCAACTATTTGCAGGCTCATGGATAATTTGCATTTTTTCGAGTCAACACACACTATCCAAAATCGCTTGAGCCAGAGTTTTTAAAAATTGAACCCTTAGTGAAAAATTGTTTAATATCTTATTGAGCAAAAACACTAATTTCAAATATCATAGATTAAAACATTTTATGTGCAATGGAATCATGAGAGAGAGGTGACCCTAGTTGTAATCAAATGTCATGAGTTTAATGCAATCAAAGTTTCATCAGTCTAAGTCATGGTTATTATTTTATGGCGAGTTGCAACTTGCTTCTTGAATCCATTTAGAGACAAATGAGCACATTCCAAGTTTGATAATGTGATAATATCACATGATTCAAATGAGAATAAGGTTTGATAATGTGATGATAGGTTTATGGAGGCTACAAGTAGGAAATAAAAGTTTCAATGATCTTTTATTGCAATATTTTAAAATACCAATTTATTTCATATTTCAAGACACTAAAAAAGTGAAAGATTGGGTGATTCATTATATGTGAAAACTAATTGTCATAAAATGAAAGAAAACTATAGTGTTAGGTGACCAATATCTAATAATTTTTGCAATAACTAACTATTCAAAGCAATAGATAATGTGATTTCAATTAGTGTTGTAAATAGGTACAATGTATAAGATTGAGCAGGGGCACAATCTCAGGAGCGAAACCAACCTCTTTTAATGACCAATGTGACAAGTAGTGAAATTTCACAAATAAAAATTAATGGTTGAATGTGCATAAAAATCATAGTATCAAATTGAGTAGGAGAACAATCTCAAGAGCTAAACCAACCTCTTCTAATGTCTAGTGTGACAAGGAGTGAAATTCCATGTGTGAAAACTAATGGTTGAAGATGCATAGAAACCATAATAAGGACAATATGACACACTTTAAGAAATGATCTACACTAAAAATGTGCGACAAAAGAAATCTACATGAGTCGTTTCCAACATCATATGGAAAAGGACATTAACCTAGGTCATGTGGAAACTATGATAGAAATTCACACTCTATTTTAAGTGCAATGTGCACAAATTTGTTTCGGTGAAAATTATCGATCTCTTACCATAGGATCAATAAAAGTGGACATGAACTTATAACATAGAGTCATCCAATACTATCATTCATAAATCACACACATATTCAACTACCTTTATTTATTTATTGTTATGATGATGAATGGATAATGGTACAATGGTGAGATTCTTTAACTTTGTCTTGCTTTGGGAAATGAGGAATAAAATCATGTTTGAAATAAGACATTTAATCTTTTTAAAATTTTGTGGGATGGTGTTGAAATACACCATTGTTGGTATTGATGGGCCTTCATGTGCCAATGAATTTTTAGATAACCTGGGCACAATGAAGGGTGACAATGTTAGATTCATTCATTAAGAATAATTCAGAGTCATTTATAAATGAATAGAAAAAATAACAAACATATAAAACAACCCACATACCTCAAAATATAATAGAAGATTGAGCATGCCATTTTGCCTCACTTGTCTACTTACCTATGGTCACTCAAGTAGACCATTCGAATCACTTCTAATACTAATGTTCTCCATTAACTTATTATGCTCAGAATAAGGAAAGAAGTATCATACCTTTGATGAGTGCTTCCTTAGAATTGTTTGTAGTTGGAGGTTTGTACCAACTACTAAGTTTTTAAATTGGTATATAGATTCAATTGGTCTATACTATTGAAATACACAACCACATTTCTTCCATGTTCTTTCATCCTATGTAAGGTATTATCCTTTAATAATCATCAACCCGATCAAAAATTGATTTCCTTCGAAGTCCATTAGTGAGACAATGAGGGATTGTTTTTTCTCGAAACATGCCAACCAACAATCAATGCCACATTCATTAACTTTTGAGGCAACCATTTAGTATATGTTCCTTGCAAAAAATGGAGTGCTAACCCATGAGTCTACCAAATCAATAAAACATACTAAATTCATCCTAGTTAATAAAAATTAATCTAATATTAATTGAACTTGGTTGTAAAATATCAGATACATGATCATGATGTGGTGAAATAGTTGAATGGTCATCCTCCAATTGAGATAATTTAGTAGTTATACATTGACCAATCAGGAGTGATACACAATCCCATCTATCAACCCAACCCTTGGATTCACAATTTTCCCATTCACTACTACTACATGGGCCACATAACCAAACACATTTTCTCATTGTATTTCAACTATAATATCATTTGTGGTTTGAACTAAATGAAATCCATGAGTTCCCTATATTGTCTTTCATTCATATTTATGTGATCGATCTACATCAAACATGTCCCAAAAATGTATTTACACATGTCCTTTCCTTGTTGATTGGTCTTATCGCCTTCTTGTTCCCTTTACCATTACTGAAGAACACCATTCAACAATAGATTTTGCATCTTGAGTGAGGGAATTTGTTGTAAACTTCAATTCTTGCTTGTATAACATAGTTTTGATTCACACACCAGTGCCATCATGCTCCTCATTCCCATGCCCAGTCTCGAAATAGTTCCAAATATGTGATGCCTTTATTTTTTGTGTAACATACAAAACCATTGAAATACATGAGTATTTTTTAATTGGACTATGCAACCATCTGACCAAATCCAATGTTGATCCATTTGTATATTATTCTCCTTCAAGTGATTGTAGAAAAATTGAAAGAAATGTTGTATACAAGCTAATTCATGTCACTTATCATCACTTATGTAGAAGTGATACTCCTTCAATATAACTATTTTTTCTTTGCTATTACTTGGCTCATGCCTATATGTGATATGGAACATTAGGATGACCTTCTCCGAGTGAAAATATTAGATTTGAATCTTATTTTGCAACTGAAGGGTGTATTTCTTAGCAAAATTAACCATTGATAATATTGTACTAATGGGAAAGGTATCTCTACATATTCTAAATTATTCATCCTACATCGAGCCACTTGGACATGTTGAACATATTGTTAGGTCTTTTAGAATAAATCCTTGATGAAGTCATAGACTCGTACCTGGTGGGACAAAAATAAAGACATATATAAGTTCACTATTAAAATAATCTCCCCCATGACATTTCAAAGTGAAATATGAAAGAAAAGATACCATTTGAGTATACATTAACTACTGCATATGGTGTAGAATTCTGACAGGGAGTTTTGATAGTACGGATAAAATCGACCATATTGTCAGACATTACTAAGTAATTATCATAATTTCACTAATTTTTTTCTTGGTCCCCTAAATTTCGTCAACCTTTTGACAGAGTCCAATCATCGTTGGAATTGTGACTCCTATTTGGTACTTAGACATAAACATGTCATTGAAACCACAAGGGATACATGGTTCTCCATTGTCAAACGCAGATCAAAGAGGCATGTTTAAAAAAAACAAGCTATAACAATTGACTCTAGGACCTGTAAATACATGTACAGTTAATTATGATCAACTTATGTAACCTCCCTATCAATCAAGGTAGTCCCCATGGGGATCATATAAAAATATAGGATTTGTCTAAACATTCTACATTTTGGCAGTTTTTGTCAGAATTTGGTGATATAAAGGTTGTAAGTAGAGTGATAGGAAATGAGAGGCTTGTCAGATAGACATTAAGAGAAATTTTCAAAGAGAACAAAGGTGTGATATTTATATTTTACTTTTCCCAGTTTTGTAAGGGAGACTGTAACTTTGATTTCTATCATGTAAATATCTTATTGTTATGACAAATTAATGGAAGGTTAGTACCATTTTGACTCATATTTTTCTTATATGTGATCCTTGTTGCAATCTTTAGTGTTTATCTAAAATATTTAAGAGATATTTAATGCATCTTTATAATAATTCTTGAATCTACCTACAAGAAATTTAGAAGGTATGGATAAGAGGGGGAAATTGAAGGGGGGTTAGTTCTAAACTATGGAAGGGGAACTAGGGTGCCACAATAATTCCATTTATTTTTCTCAAAAACAGATCTATGAATGAAGTTATGTTTGGTAAATAGTTGACAATGGAAGTGTTTGTTAGAGTGGACAATGCCCCTATTAAGGGTTGTTGGGTTAACTAATTTATCTACTTTGATCTTACCTTACTGTCATAAGTTGACCCAGGTTCAGATATAACAAGCTTCCAACAAATCCCCTCTAAAACTATCAGCCCTCCTGGTAAACCAGAAGGCAACGTGGTACACAAGGTGCATTGTGTAGTCTCACCCGAGATAGTTCTATGGGTGGCTGCAATATGCAGACACTTACAGCCTTGGAATAAGTCGGGATCTGCAATTGTATTTTGTAATCTTCATTTATTTAGTCTAACATATTGATTAATCAATCATTCTTACTCATGCATGTGGACTATCAGATATAGCTAGTTCCTTCATTCATTTATCTAGAATTTAATCATTAGCAATAATGGAGATGCATAACATTCAGTCATATAACACAAGTTTTATCGTGTTTCACCCCCTCCCGGGCTACGTCCAAAAATATTTGGCTCTCAATATCTTCTATTATATCTCAGCAATATCTCACACTGCGTGTGTTTACAGTCTTGGATATTACAATCTCAACAAGCTTCTCGATCCCTGTGAGGTTGACTAGATCGCACTAGGCTCCTCAGCCTGCGATCTAACCTTTGGGATCGAGTTCCTCGACTCATCTCTAGCTCCCCAACTTACAACATGTTGCAGTTCTATCATTTCTCACTCCCCTCTTTTTATCTCCTCATCCCTCTCTCTGCCCCTTCTAGACCTCCTAGGTACTACTTATAAATATTATTGGCTTATTAGCCATTACAATATGTTGGAAAAACCATAACCTTAATGTAGTTAGGTCTCGCTTTCATGCGTGCCTCGCATGCTTCCCTCGAACATGTTTCTTTTCCTTCTAGCTGTATTTTCTTCCACTTCATTTTTTTCTCTCCAAAAATGGCATTTTCCCCAAAATGGGCATTTTCCCCAAAATGGGCATTTGCCCAACAGGCCCCCAACACTGACATCGTGGCTCGTCCTGAGTCACTGTCTAACTCCCGTGTCTACCACTTCTTGTGCCATTGCTTCGTACGTGTCTACTATTCGTTGGAACTGCTTTTGAGCTCGACTTCTCTTTGCAGTTATGGATTCGACCACCTACGCAGTGACTGGTGGTCTTAAGATCCTACCTCCCTCCAAGCCTATATGTTCGAGGCATGCTTTTGTTTCGTCGATTTCCACGACTAGTTGTTCTTCCTTTTCCTATAAGGGCTCCAACTATGCCTATCATGTGATTTTATGTGCCTGTACCACCTTTTCTTCTGCCTAAAGGTTCTTCATTTCAGTGGTTGTCTTAATCTTCTCTGGAAGGGACATTGTCCTCTGTCACTTCTTGACATCTACCATTGCTACGTGCAATTTATCTTCCTTTCCTTGCAGTTCTTGTAGGCTCCCAAATTCTAATAGTTGGGTCCGTAGTTGGTTGCTTTTATCCAACAATTATTCCACTCACGTTTTTCTCCCTTTGTGCTTGGACTACTGGTAGATTCGTAGGTACTGCGTGCTCCTCCAGTTCCTTGATATTCTCTTTATATTGTTGTAGATTCTACGCTATCCTTGTTATCTTCTCCTCTAGATATGTTTCCTCCAATACTATGTCTTCTGAGTTCACTTGAAAGATTGCATCTATCTGGGTCTCCATCTGGTCCACTTTTCGTTGCGCTATCTCTTTCCTCTCCCCTTCCTGGCTGATGGATTCCTTTAGTGCCATATTTTCTTCCTGCGCTAGTTGTAGATTTGTCGTGTCAGACCTTGCTCTGGACTGAATCTCTTGCGTGACGCTAACCTGCAACTTAAATAGCTCTTTTTTTGGTATTGTGGGCATCGCCAAGTCTAACGTTTCGATATCCTTCACAAGCTTATGCATCGTTTCCTCATCGATGAAAAACATATCTGGTGTTATGATAAAGTTAGCACTTCCCTATACTATGATTTGTATTGTTTCTCCGACAGGTGCTCCTTCTCTTACTGGTGTAATTTTTTCCTTTTGTTATTGTTCCACCTTGATCCTCAAATATTCTAACACGGTTTTTACCTCTTGTACCTATTCCAAAATTGATTCTCTATGGTTTTCTGCATTTTCCCATACTTCTCACAGTCGATATTCGACTGTTGTGGATTTCAGTTCTACATCATCTTTTGTCAGTGACGTTTCCATTTGTTTGCTATGGGCCTTTTCTTTCATCCTGGCTCCACTTACTTGTGTCATTATTCTCTTTCTTTAGGCATTTGGTTGTTCAGATACTTTGGGCATCTTGTATCCATGCTAGTGTCCTGCTCAACTTCTTCGTCCATAGTTAAATCTTGTGCCTCTATCTACACTTCCTCTATGCTCACCTGTCTTGTTGGTCCTCTCGGTGCCTACTCTATATCCTGTGGACCCTATTTCGAACCATGCTCTGACATCTTTTGTGTCTTAGTCTTCTTCTGAATGGATCTGTTGGCCCCCCTTGTTCCTATTATTTTTTTCTTTTACTGGGTAGCGCCATTCATCCCTATCTTCCAAGCGGGGAGTGTGTTATCTTGTGTCTGGACTTGTACTGGTGGAGTTGCGCTTGGGATCTCTAGTATTTTCCACTCTTCAGGACACTCTTGGACCTCCATGTGGATGTCCTGCATCATCACGCAATACTTCAGTTGCAACCACTCCTTGGTGGGGCCCTTCTTTTCCTGTATCCACATGTTGTGGTGTGATGTGTGGAAATTGGCTATGTATCCATACTCTTGGACAATTTTTGGTGAGATCCTCCATGTCTCTGTCATGTTGTTCTGAATTTTTGTTAAGTACTACGCGAACATGTCATTGTTGAATTTCTTTACCTTGGGATATGTGGTGCTTCACAACGATGTGTAGCGCGTTGCACCACATTTTCCTATCTTTGTGAGGAATATCGTATATGATGGTTCATTCCACCCTATAAGTGCAATGAGGATGAGTAACCACAAATAGTGGAACTCAAAGCCCCAACCTTGTGCATATTTATAATCCTCTAGGAATGAGTTGAGTAGGTAGGGCCCCAACTCATCGAGCTCCCCTTTACGCATTGCACCGCAATTGCTACTATTCCTACGGGCACTTCTTCTTTTTGATACTTGTAGATTAATTTGAAACCAAGAAATATGGTTGCAAATCGAGTTGCAATATCATTGATGTCGTTGATCCTGATTCCTCTATTCCCTCTCTCTGCGTCGTACTTTTCTTTTTAATCTCATCGAAGATGGCCTTTTCCCGAGTCTTGTCATCTAGGTATTACTTTGGCTTCTCCCCATCTGTGGGTATCCCTGTAATCTCTGTGATGAGGTCAACATTGATCAGTACGATCCTATCCATCCATAGGATGCCTCTGTTCACCCTTTCTAAAAACTATTTAACACATGCATATATGTATTTTCCATTCCCTAAGTGCGATATGTCTAAGAGATTCATGATACCTGTGTTGTATAGGCCTAGGATCCAATGTGTAGGCTCCAACAGTGGCACACCTGATGGTCCCTCTCCCCTTCTCTCTAGGTAGCTCTGCACTGCCAAATCTGGGAACTTTTTGGCATACAAAACATCATGGTTGGAGTATTTGAGGTCATCGACTCCTCCTACCATGTTATCCCCAGTTTTCAATTCCTTGGGAATTTTCGACATTACTATACTTAGCTCTGCCTAGGTGCATTGTACGCCCTGCATATTGGTTTCTACTTGCAACTTCTTTTTCCATTGTGGGTATGGTAGTCCCCCCTCTTTCTCAGTTTCCTTCTCTGTTTCTGGATCCAGGCCCTTCTATGTGGATTCCATGGCTGGTTCTACTCCATGTGGCCCTTTTCCCCTGGACGCGTCGGATGTCGTCTGCATGACATCCTCTCCTAGTTGCTCGGGCTCTTGTGTGGATTCTTGTTCCTCCTCCACATGTAAAGTGGTTTTCTAGTATT
The DNA here is from genome assembly GCA_010110895.2 of Picea sitchensis. Classification (NCBI taxonomy): domain Eukaryota; kingdom Viridiplantae; phylum Streptophyta; class Pinopsida; order Pinales; family Pinaceae; genus Picea; species Picea sitchensis. The sequence continues at coordinate 238,337 of SNQJ01S0016690.1, forward strand.
CTGGTGTGTTTATTTAATCCACATCCACCACTGTCAACATCTCATTGGTTCCACCTTGTGGTCCCTGTGTAGTACTCCAGGTGCTTCGTCCAGTTCTTCTTGGTGCTCCAACCCGTGGTGGTGACATGGTGGTTAAATTCAACCAACACGATATCAATTTGTTGGTTAGTAGCACAATTCCACACTTCGATCATTCTTCCGCTCAAATCGATGTTTTTCTCCTTAGCCAAAATCACAATGGGTCGATTTTTCCCCCTCTTTCCGACTTTATAGCATGTCGGGGAAATCACAATTGTGTCACACTAACACTTGTCTCTTTTTCCCCTTTTCATTATGCTTCCTACACATGGTACCTTTTTACTTGTTTAATCGATCTTCTACACGTCATGTTTTTCGAACGTTGGTTTTCTTGCAACACCCCATTCTGGTTTCCYAGTCTTGTTCTGTCGAAGCTCTCCATGTGCGTTGAATTATTTTTTTTCACATCTCTCTTTACTACGCGGTAATTTTCTAAGTGATAGGARGTCGACTGTCCCAACAGAGTTTAATTCGACTCCCATTGATCATTCATCTGAGTTATGTACCTCCTAATTCCTTCAATTGTACAACTCCCCCCATCTGTGACAGTATTTACTTCGTATGGTCCCAACTAAYGCATTCTGAACTTTCTTGGGTGCTGAAGAAATTTACTATCATATACCAGGACTAGGTCTCCTTCCATAAAACTRTTCCTTTTTATAAGTCAGTAATTCCAAGMTTTGTCCMTTTCTTTCTGTACTTCTTGGTGAAAAACTGCTAGGATTTTATCTTCTCCATCTCCAACAACTGACTTAGTATTTCTTGTACTGCGCCTCATTCTGTCATGTTGGTGATTGTTGCTACGCGCAGGCTAGGTACCAAACATTCTAATGGCACCACTGCTTCTTGTCCATACACCAAACTGAATGGTGTCTTCCCTATCAAATTTTTGCATGTAGTCTTGTATGCCCATAGTATTGCTGGTATCTTCAAGTCCCAATCATCCCTATTGACATTGCAGATTTTTGTCAATGCGTTCTCTAGGATCTTATTAAAGGCTTCCACTATACCATTTTCTTGAGGGTGATATGGTGTACTCTTTTGATGATAGACTTCAAACTCCTCAGTCATATCCCTAATAGCCTTATTAATGAAGTGAGTGCCTTGGTCACTCATCAAAATCCTTGGGCATCAAAATCTAGTGATCACTTGCTCAAATAGGAAGTGTGTTGTTTTCTTTGCACTGCAATATTTTACTGGTACTTCTTTTTCCCATCTTGTTAAGTATTATGTCGCAGTAATAATATAAATTGATCCTAACCTATTTGTTGGTGGGTTAATTTGTCCCACAAAGTCTATTGCCCATTTGTCGAATATTTGCAAGGTTACTTGTGGTCTTAGGGGCATCTCGTCCCGTCTATTAGGTTTACCAACCCTCTTACATACATCACATCTCTGGCAGTAGTCCTTTGCATCTCTGTGAATGGTTTGCCACCATAGTCTTGCATGCAATACCTTCTGTGCAGTAGCTTTTCATACATAATTTATTCATGTTATTCCCTCATGGGCCTTTGCTAAAATCCTAGGTATTTCAAGTTCTAGTACACATAATCTCGATATTATTTATGCACCCATATTATATAATTTTCCTGCAATAAATTGATAGTCTGCAACTAGAACTACCAAAATTTTCTTCTACGCAATGTTGAATTCTTGTGGCGCATTCCCTGTAATCAAGTATTGAATGATGTCAGCAAAATATTCTTCATCTTCTTGGACTAAAAATAAATGTGCATCAGGGAAGTTGTCCTCTAAGTTCATAGGTTCCTCTCCATTAGTGATCCTTTATAGGTGATCAGGTCATGCATTCAACTTCCCTGGTTTGACTATTACTTCAAAGTCAAATTCCTGGAACATAAGTAACCATCTATAAATTCTCCCCCCCCAACACCGGCTTATTGACTAGGTATTTATGAGCTGAATGATCTATAAACATCTTGAAATGTTTTCCCAGTAAGTAATTTCTGAACTTCTGGAGTGCATAAACCATAGCTAGGCCTTATCTTTTTGTGGTATTGTAATTCTCTTCTAACTCTGACAATTTCCTGCTAGCAAATGCTATAGGATGGTCCAATTCTCATGTTCTTAGCTACACAAGAATAGCTCCAAGTGCTATAGATGATGCATCTACATGCACATGAAATGTCTTTTCCTAATCTGGGAATACTAGTATTGGTGATTTTACCATCTTCTCTTTTAGAGTGTCCAATCCTTGTTGACAGTCCTCATTCCACTTAAATTTACTATCTTTCCTAAACAGTTTCTCCATTGGCATAGTGATCTGTGCATACCATTTTATGAATTTCCTGTAGTATCTTGTGTGTCCTAATGTTTCTCTCAACTGATGTACTGATCTTGGTGGTGGTGAATTGACAATTATTGCAATCTTGGCATAATCTACTAGCAAGCCTTGTTTGCATACTATATGGCCCAATAGTATCCCAAAAGGTGTCCCAAAGATGCACTTCTTGATATTTATTGGTATCTGAAACTACCTTCATCTTTCTAACATCATCCTTAACACCTCTACATGGTCCTTCAACAAACTATATACTGTCCAATCATCCAGATATACTTCTAAAAATTGATGGATGAATTCTTTAAAAGTAACTATCACTACTCTTGAGAATATAGCTAGTGCATTCTTCATCCCAAAAGGCATGAATGTGTACTGGTAGGATCCCCATTCTATAGAAAAAGTGGTCTTGTACCTTTCTTTTAGGGCTATCTTGATTTGATGGTAACCTAAGAATCCATCTATGAATGAGTATGCTTCTTGGCCTCCTACATTCTCCAATACCTCATCTATGAAAGGGGTAGGTAAAGGGTCATGAAGGAAAGAATCATTCAACTTCCTCAAGTCGACACATATCCTTGTGCCTCCATTCTTCTTCTCCTGAAATACCATAGGGCTGACCCATTCAGATTCCTCCACTGGTTCTATGATTCTAGCCTCCAACATCCAGTCAATTTCTTCTTTTACTTTATGCTTATGTATTGGGTTCAGTCTATATGGTCGTTGTCTGACTGATCTAGCCTCATATTTGAGAGGTGTCTTCATCTCTCCTAGCTCTCCTGCTATGTCTTTCATTTCTGTAAAGGTTGTTTGGAACATGTCACTGTACTCACGCAGTAACTATGTTATGCTTTCTATTGTTTTCTCATCCCAGTAGACTCCAATGTTGGCCATTTTGGGATTCTCAATTGTCCCAATGTTGAATTTCTTCACCTTGATCAATGCAACAAACACTTCTGATTCCAGAGGTGGACCTTCCACCTCTCTTTCACCTTCAACTTTTTTTATCTGAATTTTGCACGGGTCCTCTTCATCTGGTGCTTCTTCCTGCACATGGTAGCATGACAATAGTTCTTTCATTGTTTGTTTGTTCTGTTGTTGATATTCT